>CAUDJR010000004.1:2500-35462 GCA_958449745.1 Ochropleura leucogaster
AACCTAACCTAACCTAACCTAACCTAACCTAACCTAACCTAACCTAACCTAACCTAACCTAACCTAACCTAACCTAACCTAACCTAACCTAACCTAACCTAACCTAACCTAACCTAACCTAACCTAACCTAACCTAACCTAACCTAACCTAACCTAACCTAACCTAACCTAACCTAACCTAACCTAACCTAACCTAACCTAACCTAACCTAACCTAACCTAACCTAACCTAACCTAACCTAACCTAACCTAACCTAACCTAACCTAACCTAACCTAACCTAACCTAACCTAACCTAACCTAACCTAACCTAACCTAACCTAACCTAACCTAACCTAACCTAACCTAACCTAACCTAACCTAACCTAACCTAACCTAACCTAACCTAACCTAACCTAACCTAACCTAACCTAACCTAACCTAACCTAACCTAACCTAACCTAACCTAACCTAACCTAACCTAACCTAACCTAACCTAACCTAACCTAACCTAACCTAACCTAACCTAACCTAACCTAACCTAACCTAACCTAACCTAACCTAACCTAACCTAACCTAACCTAACCTAACCTAACCTAACCTAACCTAACCTAACCTAACCTAACCTAACCTAACCTAACCTAACCTAACCTAACCTAACCTAACCTAACCTAACCTAACCTAACCTAACCTAACCTAACCTAACCTAACCTAACCTAACCTAACCTAACCTAACCTAACCTAACCTAACCTAACCTAACCTAACCTAACCTAACCTAACCTAACCTAACCTAACCTAACCTAACCTAACCTAACCTAACCTAACCTAACCTAACCTAACCTAACCTAACCTAACCTAACCTAACCTAACCTAACCTAACCTAACCTAACCTAACCTAACCTAACCTAACCTAACCTAACCTAACCTAACCTAACCTAACCTAACCTAACCTAACCTAACCTAACCTAACCTAACCTAACCTAACCTAACCTAACCTAACCTAACCTAACCTAACCTAACCTAACCTAACCTAACCTAACCTAACCTAACCTAACCTAACCTAACCTAACCTAACCTAACCTAACCTAACCTAACCTAACCTAACCTAACCTAACCTAACCTAACCTAACCTAACCTAACCTAACCTAACCTAACCTAACCTAACCTAACCTAACCTAACCTAACCTAACCTAACCTAACCTAACCTAACCTAACCTAACCTAACCTAACCTAACCTAACCTAACCTAACCTAACCTAACCTAACCTAACCTAACCTAACCTAACCTAACCTAACCTAACCTAACCTAACCTAACCTAACCTAACCTAACCTAACCTAACCTAACCTAACCTAACCTAACCTAACCTAACCTAACCTAACCTAACCTAACCTAACCTAACCTAACCTAACCTAACCTAACCTAACCTAACCTAACCTAACCTAACCTAACCTAACCTAACCTAACCTAACCTAACCTAACCTAACCTAACCTAACCTAACCTAACCTAACCTAACCTAACCTAACCTAACCTAACCTAACCTAACCTAACCTAACCTAACCTAACCTAACCTAACCTAACCTAACCTAACCTAACCTAACCTAACCTAACCTAACCTAACCTAACCTAACCTAACCTAACCTAACCTAACCTAACCTAACCTAACCTAACCTAACCTAACCTAACCTAACCTAACCTAACCTAACCTAACCTAACCTAACCTAACCTAACCTAACCTAACCTAACCTAACCTAACCTAACCTAACCTAACCTAACCTAACCTAACCTAACCTAACCTAACCTAACCTAACCTAACCTAACCTAACCTAACCTAACCTAACCTAACCTAACCTAACCTAACCTAACCTAACCTAACCTAACCTAACCTAACCTAACCTAACCTAACCTAACCTAACCTAACCTAACCTAACCTAACCTAACCTAACCTAACCTAACCTAACCTAACCTAACCTAACCTAACCTAACCTAACCTAACCTAACCTAACCTAACCTAACCTAACCTAACCTAACCTAACCTAACCTAACCTAACCTAACCTAACCTAACCTAACCTAACCTAACCTAACCTAACCTAACCTAACCTAACCTAACCTAACCTAACCTAACCTAACCTAACCTAACCTAACCTAACCTAACCTAACCTAACCTAACCTAACCTAACCTAACCTAACCTAACCTAACCTAACCTAACCTAACCTAACCTAACCTAACCTAACCTAACCTAACCTAACCTAACCTAACCTAACCTAACCTAACCTAACCTAACCTAACCTAACCTAACCTAACCTAACCTAACCTAACCTAACCTAACCTAACCTAACCTAACCTAACCTAACCTAACCTAACCTAACCCTGTAAACATTTACAAACAGCTGGCACGAGCGGCAAAAGTGAGCTGGGGCCTTCACCCGGAGATCATCCGCGTCATCTACACGGCAGCGGTCGAACCAACCATCCTGTACGCCGCTAGCGCATGGGCACCTGCTGCCAAGAAAGTGGGCGTTGCAAAGCAACTTGCTGTGGTCCAAAGGGGATTTGCGCAGAAGCTGTGTAAAGCCTACCGCACGGTATCCCTGAACTCGGCACTGGTGCTGGCTGGGATTCTGCCACTTGACCTACGTATAAGGGAAGTGGCTGCATTATACGAGGCCAAGAAAGGGGTACCCCAGCCAGTGCTGGGAGGCAGGGAGATTGAGCGGATGGCTCCAGCAGCAGAGGCTCCGCATCCCGCAGACCACATGGAACTGGAGTTCGGAAGCCTGGTAGACGAGGAACAGTATGAGAGCCACAGCGACTTCGCTGTGCGCATTTTCACAGACGGCAGCAAGATTGAGGGAAAGGTTGGGGCGGCGCTATCTTTGTGGAGTGGCGCCACCGAAACAAAGACCCTCAAGCTTGCTTTGCCGTCTTACAGCACCGTCTACCAGGCCGAGCTACTGGCCCTACAAAGAGCGGCAGCAGAGGCGCTAAAGCGCAGGGAAACCACATTCGGCATCTTCAGCGACTCCAGAGCGGCCCTTCAGTCGGTCGTAATTGTTGGATCCTCCCACCCCCTAGCGGTGGAAACAAGGGACACCATCAGACGCTGTAAGCTCCAAAACAAGAGTGTCTCCTTGTTCTGGATTAAAGCCCATGCGGGGTTGGAGGGAAACGAACGAGCCGACCAACTTGCGAAGGAAGCTGCACTGAAGTCGAAGAAGAAGCCGGACTACGACCTGTGTCCCGTGTCATTCGTCAGGCGGCATATCCGTATGGAGTCGCTTGACGAATGGAACCGGCGTTACAAGAGTGGCAACACAGCCTCCGTAACAAAGATGTTCCTCCCAGACGCGACCGACGCCCACAAAATAGTGTTAAGACTAAAACCAGTCGGTATAGTCACACAGGTATTGACGGGCCACGGCGGGTTCTCCGAATACCTGCACCGTTTCAGGTGTAAGGAGAGCCCATCGTGTATCTGCGAACCCGACGCGGTGGAGTCGGTCGCCCATATTTTAACGGAATGTCCAGTGTTCAGTAAAGAAAGGCATGATACGGAGCAAGAGCTACAAACAAGAATAGAAAGAGACCAAATCAATAAAATTATGGGAGATACAAAAAAGCGAGAAATTTTCATGAAATTCTGTACTCAAATAGCTACAAAAGTTGTTAACAGAAACAAATAAAATTTAAACTGTGTTTTATCCTATATGGAAATTTTCAATAGAAAGGATATAGTGATTAAAGCATGGAGTAAAGGAGCCTCAACAACTATTGTAAATTAAAAAGAAATAATTAATAATCGCTATAATACAAACAAAAATCAACAAAAAATTTACGTTAATATATATACATAAACAAAATGATAATAAATACAAAAAGGCCCAATAAGGACTCTGACCACGTCAGAGGGACACGTGCAGAGCAGGAGGGTGGTTTTAGTCGGTTCGAGTCCGACACTACCTCGACTGCCTCATAATCTGTGAGGCAGTCGAGGTGTCCGTGGGGATTTCCCCCTCCTGCCAAAACAAAAAAAAAAAAAAAAAAAAAAAAAAAAAAAAAAAAAAAACCTAACCTAACCTAACCTAACCTAACCTAACCTAACCTAACCTAACCTAACCTAACCTAACCTAACCTAACCTAACCTAACCTAACCTAACCTAACCTAACCTAACCTAACCTAACCTAACCTAACCTAACCTAACCTAACCTAACCTAACCTAACCTAACCTAACCTAACCTAACCTAACCTAACCTAACCTAACCTAACCTAACCTAACCTAACCTAACCTAACCTAACCTAACCTAACCTAACCTAACCTAACCTAACCTAACCTAACCTAACCTAACCTAACCTAACCTAACCTAACCTAACCTAACCTAACCTAACCTAACCTAACCTAACCTAACCTAACCTAACCTAACCTAACCTAACCTAACCTAACCTAACCTAACCTAACCTAACCTAACCTAACCTAACCTAACCTAACCTAACCTAACCTAACCTAACCTAACCTAACCTAACCTAACCTAACCTAACCTAACCTAACCTAACCTAACCTAACCTAACCTAACCTAACCTAACCTAACCTAACCTAACCTAACCTAACCACCATGTCGTACAGGCAAACCTCCAACGCAAAAAGTTAGCGACTAATGAACTGCTGACGGAAGCTACGGAGCGCGGTATAGCACTGGCACTCATCCAGGAACCGTACGTGGGCGGGGCAAAAGTAGTAAGGAGTCACAGGGGCGTTAGAATCTTCCAGAGCACTGAAATAGGAGACGGGACTGTTAAGGCAGCAATAGCTGTCTTCAACAGTGACTTCGTCGTAAAACAGTACCCAAAACTCACCACAAACAACATCGTTGTGGTGGGAATCCAGACCAGTGCCTGGGAGATCACGCTTGTCTCCTTCTACTTCGAGCCAGACCACCCAATTGAGCCCTACCTCGAACACCTCAAAAAAATAGAGTGCTCAGTCGACTCCAAGAAACTGATCGTTGGAGGTGACGCCAATGCTAAAAGCACATGGTGGGGTAGCCCAGTTGCTGATATCAGAGGAGATGAGGTTTTTGGAACTCTCGGCGAGCTAAATTTAAACGTGCTCAATATAGGGGAAACTCCGACTTTCGACACCATCAGGGGGGGTAAGCGGTACTGCAGCCACGTCGACATAACAGCGTGCTCGACGGAAATCCTGGACCTGGTAGACGACTGGAGGGTAGACGAAGGCCTCACGAGCTCGGACCATAACGGCATCTTGTTTAGTATTAAATTAATAAAATCCAAAGGCATACAAATCAATAGAACTACACGAATTTATAACACACAAAAAGCAAATTGGCCTGAGTTTCGTGAGAAACTCAGCCAATTAATGCAAGAGCACAAAATAATTAAACAAGAAATAGATCAGTTAAACACTCAAGACCAGTTAAATTCACTTACCAACACATACACACAAATAATAAAAGACGCGTGCACTTCATCGATGCCTTTGAAGAAGAGTAACGCAGTCTTCGAATTGCCGTGGTGGTCCGAGAAACTCGTGAGGATGAAGAAGGAAGTCGCTACCAGGAAACGCAGAATCAGGGTCGCTGCACCATCCCGAAGATCGAAAGTCGTTGAGGAGTACCTGAAACAGAAAAACGAGTATGAAATGGAAGCAGCCAAAGACGAAACCGAGGGTTGGAAGAGCTTCTGCACGAGACAGGATAGAGAGGGGGTCTGGGAGGGAATTTACCGGGTGATAGGGAGAACTAAAGGAAGAGGAGAAGACCAGCCGCTGGCAAAGAATGGGGAGGTATTAGACGCGAGGGGCTCTGTGGAGCTACTGGCGAAAACCTTCTACCCGGAAGACCTTTCGGACAGGACAGCGACAACACCTGCCACCGCTCCACCAGAGAACAGGCCGATGTCGTGAATACTGGAGCGCAAGGTGACCTATGCGATCCACTATTCACGATGGCAGAACTCATGGCTTCGTGCAGGTCGTTCAACGCCAAAAAAGCTCCAGGAGCAGATGGCCTCACTGCCGACATTTGTTGCCAGGCGATAGAATGTGCCCCGGAGGTGGCCTTGGCTCTCCTAAACCGTTGTCTTGGGTGCCACCACTTCCCCGACATCTGGAAGGAGGCCACTGTAATCGTCCTGAAAAAGCCTGGAAAGACTGATTACAGTACCCCCAAGTCGTACCGACCGATTGGCCTCTTGCCAATACTAGGCAAAATATACGAGAAGATGCTGGTGGCCCGCCTCAAGTTCCATCTGATCCCAAGTATGAGTACTCGCCAGTATGGATTCATGCCCCAGAAGAGCACCGAGGACTCCCTCTATGATCTAATGCAGCATATACGCAGCAAACTGCAACAAAAGAAAATAGTTGTTGTCGTATCGTTGGACATAGAGGGAGCCTTCGACAGTGCGTGGTGGCCAGCCATTAGGGTCCGTCTGGCTGAGGAAAAGTGTCCGATCGGCTTGAGGAGGGTCATCGATAGCTACCTCACTAACAGAAAGGTCACGGTCAGGTACGCTGGGGAGGAATTCTCCAAGGCCACGAGTAAGGGATGTGTCCAGGGTTCCATAGGGGGACCGATACTTTGGAACCTTCTCCTCGACCCGCTCCTTAAGAGTCTGGAGGCTAGGGAGGACTATTGCCAGGCCTTTGCTGACGATGTGGTGCTTGTCTTCGATGGTGACACATCGCTGGAGATCCAAGGACGTGCCAATGCCGCTCTTGAACATGTTCGGGCGTGGGGCATACAAAATAAACTCAAATTTGCCCCGCACAAAACTAACGCTATGGTTGTGACCCGCAAATTGAAATATGACACCCCACGCCTGAGCATGGGTGGGATCGACATTGCCACGTCCAAGGAGATCAAAATCCTGGGTGTTACCATCGACGACAAACTGACCTTTAACCCACACGTCTCAGACATGTGCAGAAAGGCAATAGGAATCTACAAGCAGCTGACAAGGGCTGCAAAAACCAGCTGGGGACTTAACCCCGAAGTCCTTAAAATAATATATGTGGCTATCGTAGAACCTGTTGTGCTGTACGCTGCCAGCGTGTGGGCCCCGGCCGCTGAAAAGCTGGGCGTCAAGAAGCAGTTGGGATCTGTTCAGCGCGGTATTGCACAAAAGCTGTGCAAGTCATACCGGACGGTCTCCTTGAACTCCGCACTAGTGCTGGCTGGGATACTACCCCTCGACCTCCGTGTCCGCGAAGCGGCATCGTTATACGAAGCCAGGAGGGGGGTGCCCCGGCCAGAGCTCTGCGACAGGGGTGTCGAGCGGGCCGCCTCGGCTATGGAAGCCCCACACCCTGCGGAGCGCGCTGAGCTGAAGCTCGTAAGCCTGGTAAACCAAGAGCAACTTGATGCCCAGAACGAACATGAAGTTCGTATCTTTACGGACGGGAGCAAGATCGGGGGCAAAGTTGGCGCGGCACTGTCTGTGTGGAGAGGTGACGCCGAAACCGATGCTCTGAAACTTGCTCTCCCACACTACTCCACAGTTTACCAGGCTGAGCTTCTGGCAATATGCGTCGCTACCAGGCAGATCATGAAGCACAGAGCGCAATCGTTTGGAATTTTCAGCGACTCCATGGCGGCCCTCCAAACCATCCAAAACTACAACAGACACCACCCCTTGGCAGTGGAGACAAGAGCCAATCTAAGGAACCTTTCACACCAAAACAAGGTAGTCACCCTGTTTTGGATAAAGGCTCACGTAGGGTTGGAGGGTAATGAGAGGGCCGACGAACTAGCCAAAAGTGCTGCTGAAAATTCCAAACGTAAGCCTGACTACGACCTGTGCCCGGTTTCATACGTCAAGCGATGCATCCGTACGGCAACGCTTGACGTCTGGAACCGTAGATACATTGACGGGGAAACTGCTTCCGTGACCAAACTGTTTCTTCCGGATGCGGTGGCTGCCTACAGCATAACCAGGAAGCTTAGGATCGACGGCATCGTCACACAGATAATGACGGGGCACGGTGGGTTTTCGGAGTATCTGAATCGCTTCAAGTGCAAAGCGAGCCCATCGTGCATCTGCGATCCTGAGGTGGCTGAGACGGTGCCACATATATTATTTAGTTGTCCGGTTTTCGACCAGGAACGACTCGAGGCCGAGCTTGCACTCAACACCAAACTCGATGCAACTAGCTTGAGTCAAATAATGGCGGGCAAGCACAGAGATTTACTTCTAAAATACTGCGTTAAAATATGTAACAAAGTTATAAAACGGAACAAAACAGTATAAGTAAAACACTGTGCTTTTTTTAAATACAGTCATTCTCTTCAAGAATAGGTATTTAAACATAAGCACAGAATAATTTAACAAAACATTTTCCATTAGATCATAACGAAACATTTAGAATATAATACAACATTTATAGAACCTTTTCCAAATTTTAAATAATTTCAAATAGCAGTATAACTAAAAAGTATTAATAAGGTCTCTGATTATGTCAGAGGGACACATGCAGAGCAGGAGGGTGGTTTTAGTCGGTTCGAGTCCGACACTACCTCGACTGTCTCACAGTCTGTGAGGCAGTCGAGGTGTCCGTGGGGATTTCCCCCTCCTGCCAAAACAAAAAAAAAAAAAAAAAAAAAAAAAAAAAAAACCTAACCTAACCTAACCTAACCTAACCATAAAAGTATCGATAACTTTTTTATTTAGGGTCCGATTTTGAAGCTGTTTTCAGCTATTTTAGACTAAACTAGGCAACCGCTTAGTACCTGACTGGTTTGAACCCATTTGAACGCACCCCTAAAAAACTTCCCTTAGAAAACTCACATTTTTAATAATTTTCATTTTAAAAAGTCAAAATCTACGTTGTTTTCAAAATTTTTGTTTTTGTTTCAGTAGATTATAGTTGCAATAGTACTCATCCTTCATCCCTGAAATTTGGTCCGCGATCCGTGTACCCGAATTCAGGTTGGGGGTTGATTTTCAAATTTTTTTCCTAAAAAACCACGTTTTTGGACCATAACTCAAAATTTTTGTTCCACCGACAATAAGTTTTATTTCATAATCAGCTAGCCCGCGCGGAGACGCGTCCCTGGACACCTCGGTCGAGGGTCTGGCTCAAAATAAAACTGTTTGTTTTTACATATTAGTGAATTTCTCATAAACGTTATAAGTACCAAAATCCACCTAAGGGAACACAAAAATTATAAAAGTATCGATAACTTTTTTATTTAGGGTCCGATTTTGAAGCTGTTTTCAGCTATTTTAGACTAAACTAGGCAACCGCTTAGTACCTGACTGGTTTGAACCCATTTGAACGCACCCCTAAAAAACTTCCCTTAGAAAACTCACATTTTTAATAATTTTCATTTTAAAAAGTCAAAATCTACGTTGTTTTCAAAATTTTTGTTTTTGTTTCAGTAGATTATAGTTGCAATAGTACTCATCCTTCATCCCTGAAATTTGGTCCGCGATCCGTGTACCCGAATTCAGGTTGGGGGTTGATTTTCAAATTTTTTTCCTAAAAAACCACGTTTTTGGACCATAACTCAAAATTTTTGTTCCACCGACAATAAGTTTTATTTCATAACCAGCTAGCCCGCGCGGAGACGTGTCCCTGGACACCTCGGTCGAGGGCCTAGCTCGAAATAAAAATCCCCGCCCACCCACCCTATAGTGTATAGGAAGGCTGGGGTGGTCGGCAGTTATTATTTCTTGTTATTTTATTTTACCTTTTGGCTTAATTGTAATCTCGTTTCGACACATAAATAGGGTTTTGAGGGTTAAAAGCGCTTGAATTTACTATTTTATTTTTATTTTTGACCAAGCTGAGAAGGCTAATATTGATTTTAATTGACAGTATTTATTTTTACATTTTTGTGTTACTTGTATTGTCTCTAAATTGTTATTATTTTTTCTGTGTTTCCCCCTTTACAGGACACAGAAGTTCCAAGTGTTCTGTTCTCTCTGTTTTAATTTTATTTTATTCTGACCTCCTCTCTACAGGGGTTTATTTTAACCGATTTAGTTCCCCGTTTTAAACATGTTTCGCACCCCATCTAGCACCGTAAGGACTCCCAAGTCGCGTAGCTCGTCGCGTTCGGCGGAGAAAGTGGAGACCTCGTCTGCTATTGCGAGAAGGAGAATCTCCTTCGGAGACGACACTCCTTCCGCCTCGCAAGAGGGCTGTGCTGTCCCGGTGACGCGACGAGCTACTGCGGATTACTCTCGCCCGCTCAAAAAGTCTGAGGCCGGGTACCCCAGTCGCACTGCGGAGGCGAGAGCTTGCCTGAGCAAGGCTAAGGTCAACTTGGGCAACTCTCGCAACCTCAAGGCCGAGATAAAGACTGCGGTGCTCGAAGCCATAAACAGGCTTTTTGAGCTGGTGAAGGAGTCTGAGCGGGACAAGGCCCCTCTCGCGCCTTCAGCCGTACCGGTTCCCGCGACCACCGCTGACCCCAGTCCCCAACCCATCCCCACCGAAATCCTTGCTGGCCAGACTGAGCTTCTTAACACCCTAAAGGAGCATATCTCGGAGTTAAAGGACAACTCCGAGAAACTCGAGAGACTCCGAGACAGTCTGGCCAGCAGGGAAAGTGTTGGAGAGACCACCTACGCAAGTGTTGCGGCTGTCACCAAGAGCCAAACCGGGGCTCAGGCCCTGGAGCGTACGACGCTTCACTCCGTGGTCGTCTCCTCAACACAGGAGATGGATACGGCGGACGAAATTCTTGAAAGGGTGAGGAAAGCGGCGGACGCGAAGGAGGGCTGGGTGCGCGTTGAGAGGGTCAGAAAAGCGAAAGACCAAAGGGTAATAATGGGGTGCGCCACGAGGGACGAGAGAACGAAACTCAAAGCCCGATTGGAGGCGGCCGGAGAAAACCTCGTCGTCGAGGAAGTAAAAAATCGAGACCCGCTTCTGGTTCTTAGGGACGTTCTGTTAGTACACAGCGATGAAGAAGTGCTGAGGGCCCTTAGGAACCAGAACCGGGAGATTTTTCACGGCCTCGAGGACGAGGACCACAGAATTTGTCTTAAATATCGGCGGAAAACAAGAAACCCTCTTGTAAATAGCATTGTGCTGAGTGTTAACCCAGTAATCTGGAGAAGGGCACTCGAAGGGGGCAAACTTCGGATTGACCTCCAGAGAGTGCGCGTCGAAGACCAGACGCCTCTGGTGCAGTGCACCCGCTGCTTGGGATACGGGCATGGAAAACGCCTGTGCTCGGAGCCCGCTGACCTGTGTAGTCACTGCGGCGGTCCACACCTTAGGGCGGACTGCCCGGTTAAACGGGTCGGCGAAGTAGCGGTGTGCGTGAACTGCACCAGAGCCAAGCTAGGGGAGCACTCACACAATGCTTTCAGCAATGACTGCCCGATACGTAGGAAGTGGGACGCATTCGCTAGAGCCTCAATAGCATACTGCTAAAGTTGTCGATGCGCCCACTTCCGCGTACATAGAGAAGACTGACTCGACACAACCAGATAGCAGACGCATTGAGCAGGCCGCTGGGGTTGGCTCAATAGAAACCGGAAACTGGAGTCGCTTTCGTAAGAAAGCGACTGGAGTTATGCTGGACAGTGAGTCAACTCTAGTGAGCTTGTCAAGTTGTGTCGTGTCTGAAAGCGCTCTCTTTCTGAAACTCTTGGGAAAGCAAATAACTATGCACAATGCCATAATTAATAAATTTGCGTTCAATACTTGTGATATCCAATAATATATTAAGTATAAATATTGAATATCAACAATTAAAACAAGTAAGACAACTAAACTAATAAAACATAAAACAAAACAAAAACAAAATGTAATTTATTTAACGTAACTAAAGATATTATTGTGGGATAGAAAAACAAATTTAAACCAAATAATACAGGCATATAGAGTTGGTAATGTAATATGTATATATAAGCAGGGTAATAAATAGAACGTCGATATCCAAAAAGCAGTAAAACAGTTTAAAAATTAAAATAATGTATAAATAATGAAATTTAGCAAAAACAAAACTGTAAATAAAAATATAGAAATAACTTTTGGCGTAATAAAATAGTAAAAATAATTAATTAAATTGTAAAATAAAACGCGCACAGTGTGGTTCTCCGGCCACCAACCTACATGATTAAACCAAACAAAAGCTGTTAAGGTCTCTGATCATGTTAGAGGGACACTTGGAAAGGCAGGAGTGGTTTTTAGTCGGTTCGAGTCCGACACTACCTCGACTGTCTCACTACCTGTGAGGCAGTCGAGGTGTCCGTGGGGATTTCCCACTCCTGCCACAAAAAAAAAAAAAAAAAAAAAAAAAAAAAAAAAAAAAAAAAAAAAAAAAAAAAAAACCTAACCTAACCTAACCTAACCTAACCTAACCTAACCTAACCTAACCTAACCTAACCTAACCTAACCTAACCTAACCTAACCTAACCTAACCTAACCTAACCTAACCTAACCTAACCTAACCTAACCTAACCTAACCTAACCTAACCTAACCTAACCTAACCTAACCTAACCTAACCTAACCTAACCTAACCTAACCTAACCTAACCTAACCTAACCTAACCTAACCTAACCTAACCTAACCATCGATATCTTTCTTATTTAGGGTCCGATTTTGAAGCTGTTTTCAGCTATTTTAGACAAAACTAGGCTTCCGCTTAGTACCTGACCGGTTTGCACCCGAATTTACGCACCCTTGAAAAACTTCCCTTAGAAAATCAACATCTTTAATAATTTTTAATTTAAAAAGTCAAAATCTACGTTGTTATCAAAATTTTTGTTTTTGTTTTAGTAGATTGTAGTTGCAATAGTGCTCATCCTTCATCCCTGAAATTTGGTCCGCGATCCGTGTACCCAAATTCAGGTTGGGGGTTGTTTTTCGAAATTTTTTGCTCAAAAACTAGGTTTTTTGACCATAACCCAAAATTTTTGTTCATACCACAGTAAGTTTTATTCCATAATCGGCTAGCCCGCGCGGAGACGCGTCTCTGGACACCTCGGTCGAGGGCCTAGCTCGAAATAAAACTGTTTGTTTTTTCATATTAGTCAATTTCTCAGAAACGTTATAAGTACCAAAATCCACCTAAGGGAACAAGCAAAACATAAAAGTATCGATATCTTTCTTATTTAGGGTCCGATTTTGAAGCTGTTTTCAGCTATTTTAGACAAAACTAGGCTTCCGCTTAGTACCTGACCGGTTTGCACCCGAATTTACGCACCCTTGAAAAACTTCCCTTAGAAAATCAACATTTTTAATAATTTTTAATTTAAAAAGTCAAAATCTACGTTGTTATCAAAATTTTTGTTTTTGTTTTAGTAGATTGTAGTTGCAATAGTGCTCATCCTTCATCCCTGAAATTTGGTCCGCGATCCGTGTACCCAAATTCAGGTTGGGGGTTGTTTTTCGAAATTTTTTGCTCAAAAACTAGGTTTTTTGACCATAACCCAAAATTTTTGTTCATACCACAGTAAGTTTTATTCCATAATCGGCTAGCCCGCGCGGAGACGCGTCTCTGGACACCTCGGTCGAGGGCCTAGCTCGAAATAAAACTGTTTGTTTTTTCATATTAGTCAATTTCTCAGAAACGTTATAAGTACCAAAATCCACCTAAGGGAACAAGCAAAACATAAAAGTATCGATATCTTTCTTATTTAGGGTCCGATTTTGAAGCTGTTTTCAGCTATTTTAGACAAAACTAGGCTTCCGCTTAGTACCTGACCGGTTTGCACCCGAATTTACGCACCCTTGAAAAACTTCCCTTAGAAAATCAACATTTTTAATAATTTTTAATTTAAAAAGTCAAAATCTACGTTGTTATCAAAATTTTTGTTTTTGTTTTAGTAGATTGTAGTTGCAATAGTGCTCATCCTTCATCCCTGAAATTTGGTCCGCGATCCGTGTACCCAAATTCAGGTTGGGGGTTGTTTTTCGAAATTTTTTGCTCAAAAACTAGGTTTTTTGACCATAACCCAAAATTTTTGTTCATACCACAGTAAGTTTTATTCCATAATCGGCTAGCCCGCGCGGAGACGCGTCTCTGGACACCTCGGTCGAGGGCCTAGCTCGAAATAAAACTGTTTGTTTTTTCATATTAGTCAATTTCTCAGAAACGTTATAAGTACCAAAATCCACCTAAGGGAACAAGCAAAACATAAAAGTATCGATATCTTTCTTATTTAGGGTCCGATTTTGAAGCTGTTTTCAGCTATTTTAGACAAAACTAGGCTTCCGCTTAGTACCTGACCGGTTTGCACCCGAATTTACGCACCCTTGAAAAACTTCCCTTAGAAAATCAACATTTTTAATAATTTTTAATTTAAAAAGTCAAAATCTACGTTGTTATCAAAATTTTTGTTTTTGTTTTAGTAGATTGTAGTTGCAATAGTGCTCATCCTTCATCCCTGAAATTTGGTCCGCGATCCGTGTACCCAAATTCAGGTTGGGGGTTGTTTTTCGAAATTTTTTGCTCAAAAACTAGGTTTTTTGACCATAACCCAAAATTTTTGTTCATACCACAGTAAGTTTTATTCCATAATCGGCTAGCCCGCGCGGAGACGCGTCTCTGGACACCTCGGTCGAGGGCCTAGCTCGAAATAAAACTGTTTGTTTTTTCATATTAGTCAATTTCTCAGAAACGTTATAAGTACCAAAATCCACCTAAGGGAACAAGCAAAACATAAAAGTATCGATATCTTTCTTATTTAGGGTCCGATTTTGAAGCTGTTTTCAGCTATTTTAGACAAAACTAGGCTTCCGCTTAGTACCTGACCGGTTTGCACCCGAATTTACGCACCCTTGAAAAACTTCCCTTAGAAAATCAACATTTTTAATAATTTTTAATTTAAAAAGTCAAAATCTACGTTGTTATCAAAATTTTTGTTTTTGTTTTAGTAGATTGTAGTTGCAATAGTGCTCATCCTTCATCCCTGAAATTTGGTCCGCGATCCGTGTACCCAAATTCAGGTTGGGGGTTGTTTTTCGAAATTTTTTGCTCAAAAACTAGGTTTTTTGACCATAACCCAAAATTTTTGTTCATACCACAGTAAGTTTTATTCCATAATCGGCTAGCCCGCGCGGAGACGCGTCTCTGGACACCTCGGTCGAGGGCCTAGCTCGAAATAAAACTGTTTGTTTTTTCATATTAGTCAATTTCTCAGAAACGTTATAAGTACCAAAATCCACCTAAGGGAACAAGCAAAACATAAAAGTATCGATATCTTTCTTATTTAGGGTCCGATTTTGAAGCTGTTTTCAGCTATTTTAGACAAAACTAGGCTTCCGCTTAGTACCTGACCGGTTTGCACCCGAATTTACGCACCCTTGAAAAACTTCCCTTAGAAAATCAACATTTTTAATAATTTTTAATTTAAAAAGTCAAAATCTACGTTGTTATCAAAATTTTTGTTTTTGTTTTAGTAGATTGTAGTTGCAATAGTGCTCATCCTTCATCCCTGAAATTTGGTCCGCGATCCGTGTACCCAAATTCAGGTTGGGGGTTGTTTTTCGAAATTTTTTGCTCAAAAACTAGGTTTTTTGACCATAACCCAAAATTTTTGTTCATACCACAGTAAGTTTTATTCCATAATCGGCTAGCCCGCGCGGAGACGCGTCTCTGGACACCTCGGTCGAGGGCCTAGCTCGAAATAAAACTGTTTGTTTTTTCATATTAGTCAATTTCTCAGAAACGTTATAAGTACCAAAATCCACCTAAGGGAACAAGCAAAACATAAAAGTATCGATATCTTTCTTATTTAGGGTCCGATTTTGAAGCTGTTTTCAGCTATTTTAGACAAAACTAGGCTTCCGCTTAGTACCTGACCGGTTTGCACCCGAATTTACGCACCCTTGAAAAACTTCCCTTAGAAAATCAACATTTTTAATAATTTTTAATTTAAAAAGTCAAAATCTACGTTGTTATCAAAATTTTTGTTTTTGTTTTAGTAGATTGTAGTTGCAATAGTGCTCATCCTTCATCCCTGAAATTTGGTCCGCGATCCGTGTACCCAAATTCAGGTTGGGGGTTGTTTTTCGAAATTTTTTGCTCAAAAACTAGGTTTTTTGACCATAACCCAAAATTTTTGTTCATACCACAGTAAGTTTTATTCCATAATCGGCTAGCCCGCGCGGAGACGCGTCTCTGGACACCTCGGTCGAGGGCCTAGCTCGAAATAAAACTGTTTGTTTTTTCATATTAGTCAATTTCTCAGAAACGTTATAAGTACCAAAATCCACCTAAGGGAACAAGCAAAACATAAAAGTATCGATATCTTTCTTATTTAGGGTCCGATTTTGAAGCTGTTTTCAGCTATTTTAGACAAAACTAGGCTTCCGCTTAGTACCTGACCGGTTTGCACCCGAATTTACGCACCCTTGAAAAACTTCCCTTAGAAAATCAACATTTTTAATAATTTTTAATTTAAAAAGTCAAAATCTACGTTGTTATCAAAATTTTTGTTTTTGTTTTAGTAGATTGTAGTTGCAATAGTGCTCATCCTTCATCCCTGAAATTTGGTCCGCGATCCGTGTACCCAAATTCAGGTTGGGGGTTGTTTTTCGAAATTTTTTGCTCAAAAACTAGGTTTTTTGACCATAACCCAAAATTTTTGTTCATACCACAGTAAGTTTTATTCCATAATCGGCTAGCCCGCGCGGAGACGCGTCTCTGGACACCTCGGTCGAGGGCCTAGCTCGAAATAAAACTGTTTGTTTTTTCATATTAGTCAATTTCTCAGAAACGTTATAAGTACCAAAATCCACCTAAGGGAACAAGCAAAACATAAAAGTATCGATATCTTTCTTATTTAGGGTCCGATTTTGAAGCTGTTTTCAGCTATTTTAGACAAAACTAGGCTTCCGCTTAGTACCTGACCGGTTTGCACCCGAATTTACGCACCCTTGAAAAACTTCCCTTAGAAAATCAACATTTTTAATAATTTTTAATTTAAAAAGTCAAAATCTACGTTGTTATCAAAATTTTTGTTTTTGTTTTAGTAGATTGTAGTTGCAATAGTGCTCATCCTTCATCCCTGAAATTTGGTCCGCGATCCGTGTACCCAAATTCAGGTTGGGGGTTGTTTTTCGAAATTTTTTGCTCAAAAACTAGGTTTTTTGACCATAACCCAAAATTTTTGTTCATACCACAGTAAGTTTTATTCCATAATCGGCTAGCCCGCGCGGAGACGCGTCTCTGGACACCTCGGTCGAGGGCCTAGCTCGAAATAAAACTGTTTGTTTTTTCATATTAGTCAATTTCTCAGAAACGTTATAAGTACCAAAATCCACCTAAGGGAACAAGCAAAACATAAAAGTATCGATATCTTTCTTATTTAGGGTCCGATTTTGAAGCTGTTTTCAGCTATTTTAGACAAAACTAGGCTTCCGCTTAGTACCTGACCGGTTTGCACCCGAATTTACGCACCCTTGAAAAACTTCCCTTAGAAAATCAACATTTTTAATAATTTTTAATTTAAAAAGTCAAAATCTACGTTGTTATCAAAATTTTTGTTTTTGTTTTAGTAGATTGTAGTTGCAATAGTGCTCATCCTTCATCCCTGAAATTTGGTCCGCGATCCGTGTACCCAAATTCAGGTTGGGGGTTGTTTTTCGAAATTTTTTGCTCAAAAACTAGGTTTTTTGACCATAACCCAAAATTTTTGTTCATACCACAGTAAGTTTTATTCCATAATCGGCTAGCCCGCGCGGAGACGCGTCCCTGGACACCTCGGTCGAGGGTCTAGCTCAAAATAAAACTGTTTGTTTTTTCATATTAGTCAATTTCTCATAAACGTCATAAGTACCAAAATCCACCTAAGGGAACACAAAAATTATTAAAGTATCGATAACTTTTTTGTTTAGGGTCCGATTTTCAAGCTGTTTTCAGCTAATTTAGACTAAACTAGGCAACCGCTTAGTAACTGACAACTTTGCACCCTGTCGCACGCACCCTGAAAAACTTCCCTTAGACAAACACATATTTTTAATAATTTACAAATTCAAAATTCAAAATCTACTTTGTTTTCAAAATTTTTGTTCTTGTTTCAGTAGATTATAGTTGCAATAGTACTCATCCTTCATCCCTGAAATTTGGTCCGCGATCCGTGTACCCGAATTCAGGTTGGGGGTTGATTTTCGAAATTTTTTCCTAAAAAACCACGTTTTTGGACCATAACTCAAAATTTTTGTTCCACCGACAATAAGTTTTATTTCATAATCGGCTAGCCCGCGCGGAGACGCGTCCCTGGACACCTCGGTCGAGGGTCTAGCTCAAAATAAAACTGTTTGTTTTTTCATATTAGTCAATTTCTCATAAACGTCATAAGTACCAAAATCCACCTAAGGGAACACAAAAATTATTAAAGTATCGATAACTTTTTTGTTTAGGGTCCGATTTTCAAGCTGTTTTCAGCTAATTTAGACTAAACTAGGCAACCGCTTAGTAACTGACAACTTTGCACCCTGTCGCACGCACCCTGAAAAACTTCCCTTAGACAAACACATATTTTTAATAATTTACAAATTCAAAATTCAAAATCTACTTTGTTTTCAAAATTTTTGTTCTTGTTTCAGTAGATTATAGTTGCAATAGTACTCATCCTTCATCCCTGAAATTTGGTCCGCGATCCGTGTACCCGAATTCAGGTTGGGGGTTGATTTTCGAAATTTTTTCCTAAAAAACCACGTTTTTGGACCATAACTCAAAATTTTTGTTCCACCGACAATAAGTTTTATTTCATAATCGGCTAGCCCGCGCGGAGACGCGTCCCTGGACACCTCGGTCGAGGGTCTAGCTCAAAATAAAACTGTTTGTTTTTTCATATTAGTCAATTTCTCATAAACGTCATAAGTACCAAAATCCACCTAAGGGAACACAAAAATTATTAAAGTATCGATAACTTTTTTGTTTAGGGTCCGATTTTCAAGCTGTTTTCAGCTAATTTAGACTAAACTAGGCAACCGCTTAGTAACTGACAACTTTGCACCCTGTCGCACGCACCCTGAAAAACTTCCCTTAGACAAACACATATTTTTAATAATTTACAAATTCAAAATTCAAAATCTACTTTGTTTTCAAAATTTTTGTTCTTGTTTCAGTAGATTATAGTTGCAATAGTACTCATCCTTCATCCCTGAAATTTGGTCCGCGATCCGTGTACCCGAATTCAGGTTGGGGGTTGATTTTCGAAATTTTTTCCTAAAAAACCACGTTTTTGGACCATAACTCAAAATTTTTGTTCCACCGACAATAAGTTTTATTTCATAATCGGCTAGCCCGCGCGGAGACGCGTCCCTGGACACCTCGGTCGAGGGTCTAGCTCAAAATAAAACTGTTTGTTTTTTCATATTAGTCAATTTCTCATAAACGTCATAAGTACCAAAATCCACCTAAGGGAACACAAAAATTATTAAAGTATCGATAACTTTTTTGTTTAGGGTCCGATTTTCAAGCTGTTTTCAGCTAATTTAGACTAAACTAGGCAACCGCTTAGTAACTGACAACTTTGCACCCTGTCGCACGCACCCTGAAAAACTTCCCTTAGACAAACACATATTTTTAATAATTTACAAATTCAAAATTCAAAATCTACTTTGTTTTCAAAATTTTTGTTCTTGTTTCAGTAGATTATAGTTGCAATAGTACTCATCCTTCATCCCTGAAATTTGGTCCGCGATCCGTGTACCCGAATTCAGGTTGGGGGTTGATTTTCGAAATTTTTTCCTAAAAAACCACGTTTTTGGACCATAACTCAAAATTTTTGTTCCACCGACAATAAGTTTTATTTCATAATCGGCTAGCCCGCGCGGAGACGCGTCCCTGGACACCTCGGTCGAGGGTCTAGCTCAAAATAAAACTGTTTGTTTTTTCATATTAGTCAATTTCTCATAAACGTCATAAGTACCAAAATCCACCTAAGGGAACACAAAAATTATTAAAGTATCGATAACTTTTTTGTTTAGGGTCCGATTTTCAAGCTGTTTTCAGCTAATTTAGACTAAACTAGGCAACCGCTTAGTAACTGACAACTTTGCACCCTGTCGCACGCACCCTGAAAAACTTCCCTTAGACAAACACATATTTTTAATAATTTACAAATTCAAAATTCAAAATCTACTTTGTTTTCAAAATTTTTGTTCTTGTTTCAGTAGATTATAGTTGCAATAGTACTCATCCTTCATCCCTGAAATTTGGTCCGCGATCCGTGTACCCGAATTCAGGTTGGGGGTTGATTTTCGAAATTTTTTCCTAAAAAACCACGTTTTTGGACCATAACTCAAAATTTTTGTTCCACCGACAATAAGTTTTATTTCATAATCGGCTAGCCCGCGCGGAGACGCGTCCCTGGACACCTCGGTCGAGGGTCTAGCTCAAAATAAAACTGTTTGTTTTTTCATATTAGTCAATTTCTCATAAACGTCATAAGTACCAAAATCCACCTAAGGGAACACAAAAATTATTAAAGTATCGATAACTTTTTTGTTTAGGGTCCGATTTTCAAGCTGTTTTCAGCTAATTTAGACTAAACTAGGCAACCGCTTAGTAACTGACAACTTTGCACCCTGTCGCACGCACCCTGAAAAACTTCCCTTAGACAAACACATATTTTTAATAATTTACAAATTCAAAATTCAAAATCTACTTTGTTTTCAAAATTTTTGTTCTTGTTTCAGTAGATTATAGTTGCAATAGTACTCATCCTTCATCCCTGAAATTTGGTCCGCGATCCGTGTACCCGAATTCAGGTTGGGGGTTGATTTTCGAAATTTTTTCCTAAAAAACCACGTTTTTGGACCATAACTCAAAATTTTTGTTCCACCGACAATAAGTTTTATTTCATAATCGGCTAGCCCGCGCGGAGACGCGTCCCTGGACACCTCGGTCGAGGGTCTAGCTCAAAATAAAACTGTTTGTTTTTTCATATTAGTCAATTTCTCATAAACGTCATAAGTACCAAAATCCACCTAAGGGAACACAAAAATTATTAAAGTATCGATAACTTTTTTGTTTAGGGTCCGATTTTCAAGCTGTTTTCAGCTAATTTAGACTAAACTAGGCAACCGCTTAGTAACTGACAACTTTGCACCCTGTCGCACGCACCCTGAAAAACTTCCCTTAGACAAACACATATTTTTAATAATTTACAAATTCAAAATTCAAAATCTACTTTGTTTTCAAAATTTTTGTTCTTGTTTCAGTAGATTATAGTTGCAATAGTACTCATCCTTCATCCCTGAAATTTGGTCCGCGATCCGTGTACCCGAATTCAGGTTGGGGGTTGATTTTCGAAATTTTTTCCTAAAAAACCACGTTTTTGGACCATAACTCAAAATTTTTGTTCCACCGACAATAAGTTTTATTTCATAATCGGCTAGCCCGCGCGGAGACGCGTCCCTGGACACCTCGGTCGAGGGTCTAGCTCAAAATAAAACTGTTTGTTTTTTCATATTAGTCAATTTCTCATAAACGTCATAAGTACCAAAATCCACCTAAGGGAACACAAAAATTATTAAAGTATCGATAACTTTTTTGTTTAGGGTCCGATTTTCAAGCTGTTTTCAGCTAATTTAGACTAAACTAGGCAACCGCTTAGTAACTGACAACTTTGCACCCTGTCGCACGCACCCTGAAAAACTTCCCTTAGACAAACACATATTTTTAATAATTTACAAATTCAAAATTCAAAATCTACTTTGTTTTCAAAATTTTTGTTCTTGTTTCAGTAGATTATAGTTGCAATAGTACTCATCCTTCATCCCTGAAATTTGGTCCGCGATCCGTGTACCCGAATTCAGGTTGGGGGTTGATTTTCGAAATTTTTTCCTAAAAAACCACGTTTTTGGACCATAACTCAAAATTTTTGTTCCACCGACAATAAGTTTTATTTCATAATCGGCTAGCCCGCGCGGAGACGCGTCCCTGGACACCTCGGTCGAGGGTCTAGCTCAAAATAAAACTGTTTGTTTTTTCATATTAGTCAATTTCTCATAAACGTCATAAGTACCAAAATCCACCTAAGGGAACACAAAAATTATTAAAGTATCGATAACTTTTTTGTTTAGGGTCCGATTTTCAAGCTGTTTTCAGCTAATTTAGACTAAACTAGGCAACCGCTTAGTAACTGACAACTTTGCACCCTGTCGCACGCACCCTGAAAAACTTCCCTTAGACAAACACATATTTTTAATAATTTACAAATTCAAAATTCAAAATCTACTTTGTTTTCAAAATTTTTGTTCTTGTTTCAGTAGATTATAGTTGCAATAGTACTCATCCTTCATCCCTGAAATTTGGTCCGCGATCCGTGTACCCGAATTCAGGTTGGGGGTTGATTTTCGAAATTTTTTCCTAAAAAACCACGTTTTTGGACCATAACTCAAAATTTTTGTTCCACCGACAATAAGTTTTATTTCATAATCGGCTAGCCCGCGCGGAGACGCGTCCCTGGACACCTCGGTCGAGGGTCTAGCTCAAAATAAAACTGTTTGTTTTTTCATATTAGTCAATTTCTCATAAACGTCATAAGTACCAAAATCCACCTAAGGGAACACAAAAATTATTAAAGTATCGATAACTTTTTTGTTTAGGGTCCGATTTTCAAGCTGTTTTCAGCTAATTTAGACTAAACTAGGCAACCGCTTAGTAACTGACAACTTTGCACCCTGTCGCACGCACCCTGAAAAACTTCCCTTAGACAAACACATATTTTTAATAATTTACAAATTCAAAATTCAAAATCTACTTTGTTTTCAAAATTTTTGTTCTTGTTTCAGTAGATTATAGTTGCAATAGTACTCATCCTTCATCCCTGAAATTTGGTCCGCGATCCGTGTACCCGAATTCAGGTTGGGGGTTGATTTTCGAAATTTTTTCCTAAAAAACCACGTTTTTGGACCATAACTCAAAATTTTTGTTCCACCGACAATAAGTTTTATTTCATAATCGGCTAGCCCGCGCGGAGACGCGTCCCTGGACACCTCGGTCGAGGGTCTAGCTCAAAATAAAACTGTTTGTTTTTTCATATTAGTCAATTTCTCATAAACGTCATAAGTACCAAAATCCACCTAAGGGAACACAAAAATTATTAAAGTATCGATAACTTTTTTGTTTAGGGTCCGATTTTCAAGCTGTTTTCAGCTAATTTAGACTAAACTAGGCAACCGCTTAGTAACTGACAACTTTGCACCCTGTCGCACGCACCCTGAAAAACTTCCCTTAGACAAACACATATTTTTAATAATTTACAAATTCAAAATTCAAAATCTACTTTGTTTTCAAAATTTTTGTTCTTGTTTCAGTAGATTATAGTTGCAATAGTACTCATCCTTCATCCCTGAAATTTGGTCCGCGATCCGTGTACCCGAATTCAGGTTGGGGGTTGATTTTCGAAATTTTTTCCTAAAAAACCACGTTTTTGGACCATAACTCAAAATTTTTGTTCCACCGACAATAAGTTTTATTTCATAATCGGCTAGCCCGCGCGGAGACGCGTCCCTGGACACCTCGGTCGAGGGTCTAGCTCAAAATAAAACTGTTTGTTTTTTCATATTAGTCAATTTCTCATAAACGTCATAAGTACCAAAATCCACCTAAGGGAACACAAAAATTATTAAAGTATCGATAACTTTTTTGTTTAGGGTCCGATTTTCAAGCTGTTTTCAGCTAATTTAGACTAAACTAGGCAACCGCTTAGTAACTGACAACTTTGCACCCTGTCGCACGCACCCTGAAAAACTTCCCTTAGACAAACACATATTTTTAATAATTTACAAATTCAAAATTCAAAATCTACTTTGTTTTCAAAATTTTTGTTCTTGTTTCAGTAGATTATAGTTGCAATAGTACTCATCCTTCATCCCTGAAATTTGGTCCGCGATCCGTGTACCCGAATTCAGGTTGGGGGTTGATTTTCGAAATTTTTTCCTAAAAAACCACGTTTTTGGACCATAACTCAAAATTTTTGTTCCACCGACAATAAGTTTTATTTCATAATCGGCTAGCCCGCGCGGAGACGCGTCCCTGGACACCTCGGTCGAGGGTCTAGCTCAAAATAAAACTGTTTGTTTTTTCATATTAGTCAATTTCTCATAAACGTCATAAGTACCAAAATCCACCTAAGGGAACACAAAAATTATTAAAGTATCGATAACTTTTTTGTTTAGGGTCCGATTTTCAAGCTGTTTTCAGCTAATTTAGACTAAACTAGGCAACCGCTTAGTAACTGACAACTTTGCACCCTGTCGCACGCACCCTGAAAAACTTCCCTTAGACAAACACATATTTTTAATAATTTACAAATTCAAAATTCAAAATCTACTTTGTTTTCAAAATTTTTGTTCTTGTTTCAGTAGATTATAGTTGCAATAGTACTCATCCTTCATCCCTGAAATTTGGTCCGCGATCCGTGTACCCGAATTCAGGTTGGGGGTTGATTTTCGAAATTTTTTCCTAAAAAACCACGTTTTTGGACCATAACTCAAAATTTTTGTTCCACCGACAATAAGTTTTATTTCATAATCGGCTAGCCCGCGCGGAGACGCGTCCCTGGACACCTCGGTCGAGGGTCTAGCTCAAAATAAAACTGTTTGTTTTTTCATATTAGTCAATTTCTCATAAACGTCATAAGTACCAAAATCCACCTAAGGGAACACAAAAATTATTAAAGTATCGATAACTTTTTTGTTTAGGGTCCGATTTTCAAGCTGTTTTCAGCTAATTTAGACTAAACTAGGCAACCGCTTAGTAACTGACAACTTTGCACCCTGTCGCACGCACCCTGAAAAACTTCCCTTAGACAAACACATATTTTTAATAATTTACAAATTCAAAATTCAAAATCTACTTTGTTTTCAAAATTTTTGTTCTTGTTTCAGTAGATTATAGTTGCAATAGTACTCATCCTTCATCCCTGAAATTTGGTCCGCGATCCGTGTACCCGAATTCAGGTTGGGGGTTGATTTTCGAAATTTTTTCCTAAAAAACCACGTTTTTGGACCATAACTCAAAATTTTTGTTCCACCGACAATAAGTTTTATTTCATAATCGGCTAGCCCGCGCGGAGACGCGTCCCTGGACACCTCGGTCGAGGGTCTAGCTCAAAATAAAACTGTTTGTTTTTTCATATTAGTCAATTTCTCATAAACGTCATAAGTACCAAAATCCACCTAAGGGAACACAAAAATTATTAAAGTATCGATAACTTTTTTGTTTAGGGTCCGATTTTCAAGCTGTTTTCAGCTAATTTAGACTAAACTAGGCAACCGCTTAGTAACTGACAACTTTGCACCCTGTCGCACGCACCCTGAAAAACTTCCCTTAGACAAACACATATTTTTAATAATTTACAAATTCAAAATTCAAAATCTACTTTGTTTTCAAAATTTTTGTTCTTGTTTCAGTAGATTATAGTTGCAATAGTACTCATCCTTCATCCCTGAAATTTGGTCCGCGATCCGTGTACCCGAATTCAGGTTGGGGGTTGATTTTCGAAATTTTTTCCTAAAAAACCACGTTTTTGGACCATAACTCAAAATTTTTGTTCCACCGACAATAAGTTTTATTTCATAATCGGCTAGCCCGCGCGGAGACGCGTCCCTGGACACCTCGGTCGAGGGTCTAGCTCAAAATAAAACTGTTTGTTTTTTCATATTAGTCAATTTCTCATAAACGTCATAAGTACCAAAATCCACCTAAGGGAACACAAAAATTATTAAAGTATCGATAACTTTTTTGTTTAGGGTCCGATTTTCAAGCTGTTTTCAGCTAATTTAGACTAAACTAGGCAACCGCTTAGTAACTGACAACTTTGCACCCTGTCGCACGCACCCTGAAAAACTTCCCTTAGACAAACACATATTTTTAATAATTTACAAATTCAAAATTCAAAATCTACTTTGTTTTCAAAATTTTTGTTCTTGTTTCAGTAGATTATAGTTGCAATAGTACTCATCCTTCATCCCTGAAATTTGGTCCGCGATCCGTGTACCCGAATTCAGGTTGGGGGTTGATTTTCGAAATTTTTTCCTAAAAAACCACGTTTTTGGACCATAACTCAAAATTTTTGTTCCACCGACAATAAGTTTTATTTCATAATCGGCTAGCCCGCGCGGAGACGCGTCCCTGGACACCTCGGTCGAGGGTCTAGCTCAAAATAAAACTGTTTGTTTTTTCATATTAGTCAATTTCTCATAAACGTCATAAGTACCAAAATCCACCTAAGGGAACACAAAAATTATTAAAGTATCGATAACTTTTTTGTTTAGGGTCCGATTTTCAAGCTGTTTTCAGCTAATTTAGACTAAACTAGGCAACCGCTTAGTAACTGACAACTTTGCACCCTGTCGCACGCACCCTGAAAAACTTCCCTTAGACAAACACATATTTTTAATAATTTACAAATTCAAAATTCAAAATCTACTTTGTTTTCAAAATTTTTGTTCTTGTTTCAGTAGATTATAGTTGCAATAGTACTCATCCTTCATCCCTGAAATTTGGTCCGCGATCCGTGTACCCGAATTCAGGTTGGGGGTTGATTTTCGAAATTTTTTCCTAAAAAACCACGTTTTTGGACCATAACTCAAAATTTTTGTTCCACCGACAATAAGTTTTATTTCATAATCGGCTAGCCCGCGCGGAGACGCGTCCCTGGACACCTCGGTCGAGGGTCTAGCTCAAAATAAAACTGTTTGTTTTTTCATATTAGTCAATTTCTCATAAACGTCATAAGTACCAAAATCCACCTAAGGGAACACAAAAATTATTAAAGTATCGATAACTTTTTTGTTTAGGGTCCGATTTTCAAGCTGTTTTCAGCTAATTTAGACTAAACTAGGCAACCGCTTAGTAACTGACAACTTTGCACCCTGTCGCACGCACCCTGAAAAACTTCCCTTAGACAAACACATATTTTTAATAATTTACAAATTCAAAATTCAAAATCTACTTTGTTTTCAAAATTTTTGTTCTTGTTTCAGTAGATTATAGTTGCAATAGTACTCATCCTTCATCCCTGAAATTTGGTCCGCGATCCGTGTACCCGAATTCAGGTTGGGGGTTGATTTTCGAAATTTTTTCCTAAAAAACCACGTTTTTGGACCATAACTCAAAATTTTTGTTCCACCGACAATAAGTTTTATTTCATAATCGGCTAGCCCGCGCGGAGACGCGTCCCTGGACACCTCGGTCGAGGGTCTAGCTCAAAATAAAACTGTTTGTTTTTTCATATTAGTCAATTTCTCATAAACGTCATAAGTACCAAAATCCACCTAAGGGAACACAAAAATTATTAAAGTATCGATAACTTTTTTGTTTAGGGTCCGATTTTCAAGCTGTTTTCAGCTAATTTAGACTAAACTAGGCAACCGCTTAGTAACTGACAACTTTGCACCCTGTCGCACGCACCCTGAAAAACTTCCCTTAGACAAACACATATTTTTAATAATTTACAAATTCAAAATTCAAAATCTACTTTGTTTTCAAAATTTTTGTTCTTGTTTCAGTAGATTATAGTTGCAATAGTACTCATCCTTCATCCCTGAAATTTGGTCCGCGATCCGTGTACCCGAATTCAGGTTGGGGGTTGATTTTCGAAATTTTTTCCTAAAAAACCACGTTTTTGGACCATAACTCAAAATTTTTGTTCCACCGACAATAAGTTTTATTTCATAATCGGCTAGCCCGCGCGGAGACGCGTCCCTGGACACCTCGGTCGAGGGTCTAGCTCAAAATAAAACTGTTTGTTTTTTCATATTAGTCAATTTCTCATAAACGTCATAAGTACCAAAATCCACCTAAGGGAACACAAAAATTATTAAAGTATCGATAACTTTTTTGTTTAGGGTCCGATTTTCAAGCTGTTTTCAGCTAATTTAGACTAAACTAGGCAACCGCTTAGTAACTGACAACTTTGCACCCTGTCGCACGCACCCTGAAAAACTTCCCTTAGACAAACACATATTTTTAATAATTTACAAATTCAAAATTCAAAATCTACTTTGTTTTCAAAATTTTTGTTCTTGTTTCAGTAGATTATAGTTGCAATAGTACTCATCCTTCATCCCTGAAATTTGGTCCGCGATCCGTGTACCCGAATTCAGGTTGGGGGTTGATTTTCGAAATTTTTTCCTAAAAAACCACGTTTTTGGACCATAACTCAAAATTTTTGTTCCACCGACAATAAGTTTTATTTCATAATCGGCTAGCCCGCGCGGAGACGCGTCCCTGGACACCTCGGTCGAGGGTCTAGCTCAAAATAAAACTGTTTGTTTTTTCATATTAGTCAATTTCTCATAAACGTCATAAGTACCAAAATCCACCTAAGGGAACACAAAAATTATTAAAGTATCGATAACTTTTTTGTTTAGGGTCCGATTTTCAAGCTGTTTTCAGCTAATTTAGACTAAACTAGGCAACCGCTTAGTAACTGACAACTTTGCACCCTGTCGCACGCACCCTGAAAAACTTCCCTTAGACAAACACATATTTTTAATAATTTACAAATTCAAAATTCAAAATCTACTTTGTTTTCAAAATTTTTGTTCTTGTTTCAGTAGATTATAGTTGCAATAGTACTCATCCTTCATCCCTGAAATTTGGTCCGCGATCCGTGTACCCGAATTCAGGTTGGGGGTTGATTTTCGAAATTTTTTCCTAAAAAACCACGTTTTTGGACCATAACTCAAAATTTTTGTTCCACCGACAATAAGTTTTATTTCATAATCGGCTAGCCCGCGCGGAGACGCGTCCCTGGACACCTCGGTCGAGGGTCTAGCTCAAAATAAAACTGTTTGTTTTTTCATATTAGTCAATTTCTCATAAACGTCATAAGTACCAAAATCCACCTAAGGGAACACAAAAATTATTAAAGTATCGATAACTTTTTTGTTTAGGGTCCGATTTTCAAGCTGTTTTCAGCTAATTTAGACTAAACTAGGCAACCGCTTAGTAACTGACAACTTTGCACCCTGTCGCACGCACCCTGAAAAACTTCCCTTAGACAAACACATATTTTTAATAATTTACAAATTCAAAATTCAAAATCTACTTTGTTTTCAAAATTTTTGTTCTTGTTTCAGTAGATTATAGTTGCAATAGTACTCATCCTTCATCCCTGAAATTTGGTCCGCGATCCGTGTACCCGAATTCAGGTTGGGGGTTGATTTTCGAAATTTTTTCCTAAAAAACCACGTTTTTGGACCATAACTCAAAATTTTTGTTCCACCGACAATAAGTTTTATTTCATAATCGGCTAGCCCGCGCGGAGACGCGTCCCTGGACACCTCGGTCGAGGGTCTAGCTCAAAATAAAACTGTTTGTTTTTTCATATTAGTCAATTTCTCATAAACGTCATAAGTACCAAAATCCACCTAAGGGAACACAAAAAATTATTAAAGTATCGATAACTTTTTTGTTTAGGGTCCGATTTTCAAGCTGTTTTCAGCTAATTTAGACTAAACTAGGCAACCGCTTAGTAACTGACAACTTTGCACCCTGTCGCACGCACCCTGAAAAACTTCCCTTAGACAAACACATATTTTTAATAATTTACAAATTCAAAATTCAAAATCTACTTTGTTTTCAAAATTTTTGTTCTTGTTTCAGTAGATTATAGTTGCAATAGTACTCATCCTTCATCCCTGAAATTTGGTCCGCGATCCGTGTACCCGAATTCAGGTTGGGGGTTGATTTTCGAAATTTTTTCCTAAAAAACCACGTTTTTGGACCATAACTCAAAATTTTTGTTCCACCGACAATAAGTTTTATTTCATAATCGGCTAGCCCGCGCGGAGACGCGTCCCTGGACACCTCGGTCGAGGGTCTAGCTCAAAATAAAACTGTTTGTTTTTTCATATTAGTCAATTTCTCATAAACGTCATAAGTACCAAAATCCACCTAAGGGAACACAAAAATTATTAAAGTATCGATAACTTTTTGTTTAGGGTCCGATTTTCAAGCTGTTTTCAGCTAATTTAGACTAAACTAGGCAACCGCTTAGTAACTGACAACTTTGCACCCTGTCGCACGCACCCTGAAAAACTTCCCTTAGACAAACACATATTTTTAATAATTTACAAATTCAAAATTCAAAATCTACTTTGTTTTCAAAATTTTTGTTCTTGTTTCAGTAGATTATAGTTGCAATAGTACTCATCCTTCATCCCTGAAATTTGGTCCGCGATCCGTGTACCCGAATTCAGGTTGGGGGTTGATTTTCGAAATTTTTTCCTAAAAAACCACGTTTTTGGACCATAACTCAAAATTTTTGTTCCACCGACAATAAGTTTTATTTCATAATCGGCTAGCCCGCGCGGAGACGCGTCCCTGGACACCTCGGTCGAGGGTCTAGCTCAAAATAAAACTGTTTGTTTTTTCATATTAGTCAATTTCTCATAAACGTCATAAGTACCAAAATCCACCTAAGGGAACACAAAAATTATTAAAGTATCGATAACTTTTTTGTTTAGGGTCCGATTTTCAAGCTGTTTTCAGCTAATTTAGACTAAACTAGGCAACCGCTTAGTAACTGACAACTTTGCACCCTGTCGCACGCACCCTGAAAAACTTCCCTTAGACAAACACATATTTTTAATAATTTACAAATTCAAAATTCAAAATCTACTTTGTTTTCAAAATTTTTGTTCTTGTTTCAGTAGATTATAGTTGCAATAGTACTCATCCTTCATCCCTGAAATTTGGTCCGCGATCCGTGTACCCGAATTCAGGTTGGGGGTTGATTTTCGAAATTTTTTCCTAAAAACCACGTTTTTGGACCATAACTCAAAATTTTTGTTCCACCGACAATAAGTTTTATTTCATAATCGGCTAGCCCGCGCGGAGACGCGTCCCTGGACACCTCGGTCGAGGGTCTAGCTCAAAATAAAACTGTTTGTTTTTTCATATTAGTCAATTTCTCATAAACGTCATAAGTACCAAAATCCACCTAAGGGAACACAAAAATTATTAAAGTATCGATAACTTTTTTGTTTAGGGTCCGATTTTCAAGCTGTTTTCAGCTAATTTAGACTAAACTAGGCAACCGCTTAGTAACTGACAACTTTGCACCCTGTCGCACGCACCCTGAAAAACTTCCCTTAGACAAACACATATTTTTAATAATTTACAAATTCAAAATTCAAAATCTACTTTGTTTTCAAAATTTTTGTTCTTGTTTCAGTAGATTATAGTTGCAATAGTACTCATCCTTCATCCCTGAAATTTGGTCCGCGATCCGTGTACCCGAATTCAGGTTGGGGGTTGATTTTCGAAATTTTTTCCTAAAAAACCACGTTTTTGGACCATAACTCAAAATTTTTGTTCCACCGACAATAAGTTTTATTTCATAATCGGCTAGCCCGCGCGGAGACGCGTCCCTGGACACCTCGGTCGAGGGTCTAGCTCAAAATAAAACTGTTTGTTTTTTCATATTAGTCAATTTCTCATAAACGTCATAAGTACCAAAATCCACCTAAGGGAACACAAAAATTATTAAAGTATCGATAACTTTTTTGTTTAGGGTCCGATTTTCAAGCTGTTTTCAGCTAATTTAGACTAAACTAGGCAACCGCTTAGTAACTGACAACTTTGCACCCTGTCGCACGCACCCTGAAAAACTTCCCTTAGACAAACACATATTTTTAATAATTTACAAATTCAAAATTCAAAATCTACTTTGTTTTCAAAATTTTTGTTCTTGTTTCAGTAGATTATAGTTGCAATAGTACTCATCCTTCATCCCTGAAATTTGGTCCGCGATCCGTGTACCCGAATTCAGGTTGGGGGTTGATTTTCGAAATTTTTTCCTAAAAACCACGTTTTTGGACCATAACTCAAAATTTTTGTTCCACCGACAATAAGTTTTATTTCATAATCGGCTAGCCCGCGCGGAGACGCGTCCCTGGACACCTCGGTCGAGGGTCTAGCTCAAAATAAAACTGTTTGTTTTTTCATATTAGTCAATTTCTCATAAACGTCATAAGTACCAAAATCCACCTAAGGGAACACAAAAATTATTAAAGTATCGATAACTTTTTTGTTTAGGGTCCGATTTTCAAGCTGTTTTCAGCTAATTTAGACTAAACTAGGCAACCGCTTAGTAACTGACAACTTTGCACCCTGTCGCACGCACCCTGAAAAACTTCCCTTAGACAAACACATATTTTTAATAATTTACAAATTCAAAATTCAAAATCTACTTTGTTTTCAAAATTTTTGTTCTTGTTTCAGTAGATTATAGTTGCAATAGTACTCATCCTTCATCCCTGAAATTTGGTCCGCGATCCGTGTACCCGAATTCAGGTTGGGGGTTGATTTTCGAAATTGTTTTCCTAAAAAACCACGTTTTTGGACCATAACTCAAAATTTTTGTTCCACCGACAATAAGTTTTATTTCATAATCGGCTAGCCCGCGCGGAGACGCGTCCCTGGACACCTCGGTCGAGGGTCCTAGCTCAAAATAAAACTGTTTGTTTTTTCATATTAGTCAATTTCTCATAAACGTCATAAGTACCAAAATCCACCTAAGGGAACACAAAAATTATTAAAGTATCGATAACTTTTTTGTTTAGGGTCCGATTTTCAAGCTGTTTTCAGCTAATTTAGACTAAACTAGGCAACCGCTTAGTAACTGACAACTTTGCACCCTGTCGCACGCACCCTGAAAAACTTCCCTTAGACAAACACATATTTTTAATAATTTACAAATTCAAAATTCAAAATCTACTTTGTTTTCAAAATTTTTGTTCTTGTTTCAGTAGATTATAGTTGCAATAGTACTCATCCTTCATCCCTGAAATTTGGTCCGCGATCCGTGTACCCGAATTCAGGTTGGGGGTTGATTTTCGAAATTTTTTCCTAAAAAAACACGTTTTTGGACCATAACTCAAAATTTTTGTTCCACCGACAATAAGTTTTATTTCATAATCGGCTAGCCCGCGCGGAGACGCGTCCCTGGACACCTCGGTCGAGGGTCTAGCTCAAAATAAAACTGTTTGTTTTTTCATATTAGTCAATTTCTCATAAACGTCATAA
>CAUDJR010000005.1:0-66677 GCA_958449745.1 Ochropleura leucogaster
TTCTCATAAACGTTATAAGCACCAAAATCCACCTAAGGGAACACAAAAATTATAAAAGTATCGATAACTTTTTTATTTAGGGTCCGATTTTGAAGCTGTTTTCAGCTATTTTAGACTAAACTAGGCAACCGCTTAGTACCTGACCGTTTTGAACCCATTTGAACGCACCCCTAAAAAACTTCCCTTAGAAAACTCACATTTTTAATAATTTTCATTTTAAAAAGTCAAAATCTACGTTGTTTTCAAAATTTTCGTTTTTGTTTCAGTAGATTATAGTTGCAATAGTGCTCATCCTTCATCCCTGAAATTTGGTCCGCGATCCGTGTACCCAAATTCAGGTTGGGGGTTGTTTTTCGAAATTTTTTGCTCAAAAACTAGGTTTTTTGACCAAAACCCAAAATTTTTGTTCTTACCACAATAAGTTTTATTCTATAATCGGCTAGCCCGCGCGGAGACGCGTCTCTGGACACCTCGGTCGAGGGCCTAGCTCGAAATAAAACTGTTTGTTTTTACATATTAGTGAATTTCTCATAAACGTTATAAGCACCAAAATCCACCTAAGGGAACACAAAAATTATAAAAGTATCGATAACTTTTTTATTTAGGGTCCGATTTTGAAGCTGTTTTCAGCTATTTTAGACTAAACTAGGCAACCGCTTAGTACCTGACCGTTTTGAACCCATTTGAACGCACCCCTAAAAAACTTCCCTTAGAAAACTCACATTTTTAATAATTTTCATTTTAAAAAGTCAAAATCTACGTTGTTTTCAAAATTTTTGTTTTTGTTTCAGTAGATTATAGTTGCAATAGTGCTCATCCTTTATCCCTGAAATTTGGTCCGCGATCCGTGTACCCAAATTCAGGTTGGGGGTTGTTTTTCGAAATTTTTTGCTCAAAAACTAGGTTTTTTGACCAAAACCCAAAATTTTTGTTCTTACCACAATAAGTTTTATTCTATAATCGGCTAGCCCGCGCGGAGACGCGTCTCTGGACACCTCGGTCGAGGGCCTAGCTCGAAATAAAACTGTTTGTTTTTACATATTAGTGAATTTCTCATAAACGTTATAAGCACCAAAATCCACCTAAGGGAACACAAAAATTATAAAAGTATCGATAACTTTTTTATTTAGGGTCCGATTTTGAAGCTGTTTTCAGCTATTTTAGACTAAACTAGGCAACCGCTTAGTACCTGACCGTTTTGAACCCATTTGAACGCACCCCTAAAAAACTTCCCTTAGAAAACTCACATTTTTAATAATTTTCATTTTAAAAAGTCAAAATCTACGTTGTTTTCAAAATTTTCGTTTTTGTTTCAGTAGATTATAGTTGCAATAGTGCTCATCCTTCATCCCTGAAATTTGGTCCGCGATCCGTGTACCCAAATTCAGGTTGGGGGTTGTTTTTCGAAATTTTTTGCTCAAAAACTAGGTTTTTTGACCAAAACCCAAAATTTTTGTTCTTACCACAATAAGTTTTATTCTATAATCGGCTAGCCCGCGCGGAGACGCGTCTCTGGACACCTCGGTCGAGGGCCTAGCTCGAAATAAAACTGTTTGTTTTTACATATTAGTGAATTTCTCATAAACGTTATAAGCACCAAAATCCACCTAAGGGAACACAAAAATTATAAAAGTATCGATAACTTTTTTATTTAGGGTCCGATTTTGAAGCTGTTTTCAGCTATTTTAGACTAAACTAGGCAACCGCTTAGTACCTGACCGTTTTGAACCCATTTGAACGCACCCCTAAAAAACTTCCCTTAGAAAACTCACATTTTTAATAATTTTCATTTTAAAAAGTCAAAATCTACGTTGTTTTCAAAATTTTTGTTTTTGTTTCAGTAGATTATAGTTGCAATAGTGCTCATCCTTCATCCCTGAAATTTGGTCCGCGATCCGTGTACCCAAATTCAGGTTGGGGGTTGTTTTTCGAAATTTTTTGCTCAAAAACTAGGTTTTTTGACCAAAACCCAAAATTTTTGTTCTTACCACAATAAGTTTTATTCTATAATCGGCTAGCCCGCGCGGAGACGCGTCTCTGGACACCTCGGTCGAGGGCCAAGCTCGAAATAAAACTGTTTGTTTTTACATATTAGTGAATTTCTCATAAACGTTACAAGTACCAAAATCCACCTAAGGGAACACAAAAATTATAAAAGTATCGATAACTTTTTTATTTAGGGTCCGATTTTGAAGCTGTTTTCAGCTATTTTAGACTAAACTAGGCAACCGCTTAGTACCTGACCGTTTTGAACCCATTTGAACGCACCCCTAAAAAACTTCCCTTAGAAAACTCACATTTTTAATAATTTTCATTTTAAAAAGTCAAAATCTACGTTGTTTTCAAAATTTTCGTTTTTGTTTCAGTAGATTATAGTTGCAATAGTGCTCATCCTTCATCCCTGAAATTTGGTCCGCGATCCGTGTACCCAAATTCAGGTTGGGGGTTGTTTTTCGAAATTTTTTGCTCAAAAACTAGGTTTTTTGACCAAAACCCAAAATTTTTGTTCTTACCACAATAAGTTTTATTCTATAATCGGCTAGCCCGCGCGGAGACGCGTCTCTGGACACCTCGGTCGAGGGCCTAGCTCGAAATAAAACTGTTTGTTTTTACATATTAGTGAATTTCTCATAAACGTTATAAGCACCAAAATCCACCTAAGGGAACACAAAAATTATAAAAGTATCGATAACTTTTTTATTTAGGGTCCGATTTTGAAGCTGTTTTCAGCTATTTTAGACTAAACTAGGCAACCGCTTAGTACCTGACCGTTTTGAACCCATTTGAACGCACCCCTAAAAAACTTCCCTTAGAAAACTCACATTTTTAATAATTTTCATTTTAAAAAGTCAAAATCTACGTTGTTTTCAAAATTTTTGTTTTTGTTTCAGTAGATTATAGTTGCAATAGTGCTCATCCTTTATCCCTGAAATTTGGTCCGCGATCCGTGTACCCAAATTCAGGTTGGGGGTTGTTTTTCGAAATTTTTTGCTCAAAAACTAGGTTTTTTGACCAAAACCCAAAATTTTTGTTCTTACCACAATAAGTTTTATTCTATAATCGGCTAGCCCGCGCGGAGACGCGTCTCTGGACACCTCGGTCGAGGGCCTAGCTCGAAATAAAAATCCCCGCCCACCCACCCTATAGTGTATAGGAAGGCTGGAGTGGTCGGTTATTATTTTTTACCAAAATTTTATTCCGTTAGCATCTAAAGGCGTTTTTTACAGGGACTTGGAAGGGATATTGCATTTTTTATTTTGACAAGTTTTACCGGGTTTTTAATAACTTATTTTGAAATTGACAAACATTTTTGCTTTTTGCTATTTATAGATATAGGACACAATCGTTTTAGGTTTTAAAATATTTAATTGTGACAGCATTAACTTTAGTTGATTGTTTAATAATTTATTAGTGTCTGTGCTTCCCCCTTTACAGGATCACAGATATATTAGAATCTGTGTCTCCCTCTTTACAGGTACACAGATACCAGTGTCCGTGCCTTTTCTTCCTCGAGCAGATATTGCTGTCTCGACCCCCTATATACAGGAGTCCTCTTAACTGTTATCTGCCTGCCAAAACATGTTTCGCACCCCATGCAATGTCGCTAAGACTCCGGGTTCCGGGAGCTCGCCGCGATCGGCGGAGGAGGCGGGGCCTTCGTCTGTGCTTGTGAGAAGGAGAATCTCTTTTGGAGACAACACTCGTTCCTCGCCGCAGGATGGCCCTGCCACTCCGGGAGCGCGCTGTGCCCCTGTTGACAACCTTAAGCAGCTCAAAAAGCCTGAGGCCGGGCGCCCCAGTCGCCTTGCGGAGGCGAAAGCTTGCCTGAGTAAGGCCAAGATCAACTTGGGCAACTCTCGCAACCTCAAGGCGGAGATTAAAACTGCGGTGCTCGAAGCCATAAACAGGCTTTATGAGCTGGTAAAGGAATCGGAGCTTGACGGACCACCTGCCGCACCTGCACCCGTACCGATAGCCGTATCTTCAGCCGTACCGGTAGCCGCACCCGCTGCCGACTGCTGTCCCCAGTTCTCTTCTGTCGAGTTTCTTGCTGACCAGACTGAGCTCCTGAACACCATGAAGGAGCACATCTCAGAGTTAAAGGATAACTCTGAGAAACTTGAAAGACTCCGAGACAGTCTGGCCAGCAGAGAGAGTGTGGGCGAGACAACCTACGCGAGTGTGGCGGCCGTTAGTAAGAGCCGCACTGGGGCCCAGGCCTTGGAACGCACGACGCTGCACTCCGTGGTTGTCTCCTCGACACATGAGATGGACACAGGGGACGAAATACTCGAAAGAGTTAGGAAAGCAGTGGATGCGAAGGAGGGTTGGGTTCGGGTGGAACGGGTCAGGAAGGCCAAAGATCAAAAGGTGATCATGGGGTGTGCTACAAAGGAGGAACGGGCAAAGTTAAAACAGCGACTACAGGCGGCCGGAGAAAACCTCGTTGTCGAGGAGATGGCGAACCGGGACCCGCTTCTGGTTCTTAAGGACGTGCTGTCAATACATAGCGATGACGAAGTACTAAAAGCCCTTAAGAACCAGAATCGGGAGATTTTTCACGAACTCGGCAGTAGAGACCAAAGAATGTCCATAAAATACAGGAGACAGTCTAGGAACCCACATACTAGCAGCATCGTGATGAGTGTTTCCCCAGCAATTTGGAGGAGAGCACTCGAAGGGGGCAAGCTCCGCATTGACCTCCAGAGAGTGCGCGTCGAAGACCAGACGCCTCTGGTGCAGTGCACCCGCTGCCTAGCATACGGACACGGCAAACGCCTGTGTACGGAGTCAGCCGATCTGTGTAGCCACTGCGGTGGTCAACACTTCAGGGCGGATTGCCCGGCTAGACCGGTTGGCGAAGCAGCGGTCTGCGTGAACTGCACCAGAGCCAAGCTGGGGGAACACTCCCACGATGCGTTTAGCAAAGAGTGCCCTGTACGCAAGAAGTGGGACGCATTCGCGCGAGCAACCATAGCGTACTGCTAAAGTTGTCGGTGCGCCCACTTCCGCGTACATAGAGATTACCACCTCGACACAATTAGATAGCAGATGCATTGAGCGAATCGGTGGGGTTGGCTCAATGGAGAATGATAATTGTAGCCACTTTCATGAGAAAGTGGCTAAAATTAAGCTGGTCTATGAGTCAACTCTAGTCGATTTGCCGAGTTGTGTCGAGCTGGTTGAAAAAACCTGCAGTCCTTTTAAAGAAACACAATTAAAATTTAGTATTTCTCCCTTTTTAGGCATCATTCAGGCTATCTTAAAAAACACGAATAAATATATGATATTAAAGTATATACTAAGTATATGGTGAAAATATTATAACGTTAGATCAATAAAAACAAAATTAATAACAAAAACCAAATAAAATTAATCGACACAAACAGAAATTAAGTGCATAAATTAAAAGGGACAGGACTAACCATTCTAAATTCGAAAGTAAAACTTAAATAACTATGTAAGCAAAATAAAAAAGAAGTAAGTTGTAGTAATTAAATATAAAGTCAAATTGTAACATAACCAAATAAATAACGATTAAAAACATTAACCCAACTTTGCGCATTAACAGTGATATTTTTATGGACATTTAAACAAGAAAAAAGAGTAAGGTCTCCACGGCCTCCACAAAATCTCGCCGAAAAAGATTAAACATGAGTACACAAGGTCTCTGATCATGTTAGAGGGACACTGGCGGGGCAGGAGTGTGGTTTTAGCCGGTTCGAGTCCGGCACTACCTCGACTGTCTCACCACCCGTGAGATAGTCGAGGTGTCCGCGGGGATTTCCCACTCCTGCCAAAACAAAAAAAAAAAAAAAAAAAAAAACCTAACCTAACCTAACCTAACCTAACCTAACCTAACCTAACCTAACCTAACCTAACCTAACCTAACCTAACCTAACCTAACCTAACCTAACCTAACCGCACCAGAGCCAAGCTGGGGGAGCACTCACACAACGCTTTCAGCAACGACTGCCCGATACGTAGGAAGTGGGACGCATTCGCTAGAGCATCAATAGCATACTGCTAAAGTTGTCGATGCGCCCACTTCCGCGTATATAGAGAAGACCTTCTTGATGCCACCAGACAGCAGTTGCATTAAACGAGCCACTAGCGATGGCTCAGTGACAGACCGTAACTGGAGTCACCTTCGTGAGAAAGTGACTGGAGTTAAAAGGGGCAATGAGTCATCTCTGGTGGTCTCATATTATGGTTGCAGCGAAACTGGAAAGTCTCTCTCTCTAGAAGCCTTTGTAGGAACAATGAAATATAAACATTATTTACAGTAGTCTGATATTTAATAGTATAGTGAATATATAAACTAGATATCAAAGAAGTAAAAATAAAACTAATAATGTATTCAAATATTAACATAAATAAAGTTGCTTAAGATATTAAAATAATATGATCAATACAGAAATTTAATTTAATCCATAGAGTATTATTAGTCATGCATAAAAAGGGTTCGTCATAGATTTAATATAAACACAGTAGTAAAATAATTTATATAGTAATAGTCTAGCCAAAAAACAGTCTGTCGATATAGAAAATGGTAGCGAAAATATTAAGAAGTAGTATTAAAAAAGTTTTTATTAGTATGATATTTAAATAATGAAATTTAGCAATTTCTGAAAATTAGTAAAAACAGTAAACACTTAAAACTAAATAATTTAGCACATTCTTTAAACAGTAATATAAATTGAAAGGATAAGAAAAAACGCACATAATGTGGCTCTCCGGCCATAACGTAACTCAGAATAAAAAAAAAAAAAAAAAGAAAACAGATGTTAAGGTCTCTGATTACGTTAGAGGGACACTTGGAAAGGCAGGAGTGGTTTTTAGTCGGTTCGAGTCCGACACTACCTCGACTGTCTCACTACTCGTGAGGCAGTCGAGGTGTCCGTGGGGATTTCCCACTCCTGCCACAAAAAAAAAAAAAAAAAAAAAAAAAAAAAAAAAAAAAAAAAAAAAAAAAAAAAAAAAAAAAAAAAAAAAACCTAACCTAACCTAACCTAACCTAACCTAACCTAACCTAACCTAACCTAACCTAACCTAACCTAACCTAACCTAACCTAACCTAACCTAACCTAACCTAACCTAACCTAACCTTTTTTTTTTTTTTTTTTTTTTTTTTTTTGTCGCTGGGAAAAAATGCTATTACGCATCCCCTTCCGTCGGGGGACGGGAGAGGGGTATGTGGGACTCCCCGGTAAAGTCGTTCCCGGTATACCCACTAAAAATACCCAGCGGCACTCCGACCTCGCCTGAGTGGAGGGGACCTGGGAGTCTATGTCGTCCAGTCCCCCTCCGGCGAATGCCCACCTTTCGGCAGGCCCTACACGTCCCCCCCCAGAAGGGAGGGGCTTTTATTATGGCCGGAGCACAGGAGGTGGATCATGTGGTGCAGGCGGTGGCGCCCCCGCGCCTGTCGCCCGCTGATCACCCCCCGGGGCGGTTGAGGACGGGCGTTGTGCTCGCCGTCTTCCACCCCTTCTTCGTCTGCGGAGCGGCGCCGCGAGAGGGTCGTCTTCCCGCGTGCGCTCCGCCGCCTCCTTCTGTGACATGACGTCCTCACAGAAGGAGGCTACTTCTGCCCATGCCTCCTCACTTCCCAGCATGGCTGAAATCACACTGGGGAGTGAGAGGTCGTTCCCGACCACTGCCACCATGGCGCGGCGGGGTTCGTCCCACGAAGGGCACACCTCAAGGGTGTGCTCTGGGGTATCCACTGCGGCCTCGCAGTGGTGACACTGTGGGGTCTCCTCCCGCCCTATCCGATGCAGGTACGATCCGAAGCAGCCGTGCCCGGACAGCACCTGCACCAGACGCAGGGAGAGGCAACCATGTCGCCGTTCGAGCCAATCGTTTAGGACGGGCCCGATGGCGTCCAGTGTCCGGCGACCGAATGTTGCTGAGGCTAGGTCTTCGGCCCAGTGCCGAGTTATTGCCTCGCGAACCTCCTCACGCACTTCCTCCTTTTCCTGAGGGTCCGGGCGCCGGTTGAGCGCCCTCTGACCCGCCGTCCAGTCATACACTCTGGCGAGCACCCAAGCCTCGAGCTCCCAAGGTGGGGTTCCCGCCAGAGCGCACGATGCCGCGAAACTCACTGTGCGGTACGCCCTCGCCACCCGCTGTGCAATGGCCCTTTGTGGCCTGCGGAGGGCAGCGGCGTTCTCCCGTCTGCCCAGTGAGTCCGTCCAGATTGGGGCCCCGTATAGGGCCATACTCTTTAGTATGCCGGCGTATAGACGCCGGCATTGGTCGCCGGGCCTCCCGATGTTCGGGAGGAGCCACGAGAGGGCGCCCGCAGTCTTCAGCAAGCGCGTCGACAGCCCGCTGAAGTGTGCTCGAAAGCGCCACTTGCTGTCGAGCACTAGGCCCAGATATTTCATCTGGGCTTGCACCTCAATGCGGACACCCTCTACATGGATATGGGCATCGGGCGGTTGACGCTGCCGCGGCCCGTGGAAGAACACGGCCTCGGTCTTGTGGAGCGCCACCGTCAGCCCTAGGCGGGAGATGCGGTCCACCACCTGCGAACCACCCGCCGAGGCCAAGCTGGCCGCCTCTAAGAAATTTCTGCCCCGGGCAGTCAGAAGGGTGTCGTCTGCATAGCAGATGACAGACGTGCCACGGGGTAGGTGTCCCCGCAGGAGCCAGTCGAATCCGATGTTCCAGAGGAGCGGTCCCAGGACAGAACCCTGTGGGACACCGGACTCGACGCCGTATCGTCGGAGCTGGCCCGACTTGTCCTCCAGGAGGACTGTGCGATCCGACAAATAGTCCGCCAACAGCCCCCGCAAATACGTAGGCACTCCGTGGAAGCGGAGCGCCTCTAGGATGGTGGAGTGGGGAATGGAGTTGAAGGCGTTAGATATGTCGAACGACACAGCCAACAGTCCATCCCCCGCATCCATCGCCTCCCTCACCTGGCCCTTGAGCCGGGACAGCGCGTCCACTGTCGAACGCTCAGCTCGAAAACCGAACTGAGCGTCCGCCAGGTCCGGGCCGATTGTGCACAAGTGCCTGTTGACACGGGCGGCGAGGATCCTCTCGAACGTTTTACCGACCTCATCCAGTAAGACGATGGGCCGGTATGCCGATGGGGAGTCCACCGGCCGCCCTTCTTTCCGAAGAAGGCACAATCGACCCTCCTTCCATGGCTTCGGGAACCTCTCACACGCAACACACGCACTGAAGAGGTCCCGAAACCTGTCTCCCATCTGGGAGGCGGCGATGGCCACCACCTTTGCTGGGACGCCGTCCGGACCTGGGGCGGTGTTTTTGCCCCGGAGGCAGAAGATCGCCTTCTCCATCTCGTCCTCCGTGACTGGAGGGACCGCCTCGTCTGCCGATAGAGCCGCACCGCGCGGGTCGCTCATCACTGGTGGAGTGAAGTTGTCCCTGCGCGGAAACAGGGACTGGACCATCCCATCCAGCAACGTCGGCTCGAGGGTCTCGGCAACTGGGGGACCGTACGGGCGCAGTTTGTTACGTGCCGCCTTGTACGGCCTCCCGAAAGGGTCAGCATCTAGACCCTCCGCCATTTCCACCCTCGCGCGGTCCTGGGCTGCGCCCATTCGCGCCGTCAGGGTCGCTTTGGCCTCCATGTAGGCTACATAGAGGCGGTCCTCGTTGTCGCGGTCGCGATGGCGCCGCCGTCTGCTCCTAGTGTAGGCGCGCCGGGCCACAACACAGGCACCCCGCAGGCACACCAACTCCTCCGACCACCAGTAGACGGCGCGTCGAGGAGGCGGACGGTGAGACCGAGGCATGCTCGAGTTGCACACCTCGGTCAGGGAGTCCCTCAACTGGGCTGCAGTGGCGTCCACGTCCTGGACGTCGACAGGAGGCGACAGCCAGTCCTGGACAAACACCGCCTCCGTGGCGGCCTCTCGGTCTAGGCGGGAGAGCGCCCATCGCGGGAAGTGAGACCGACCCGCGCGAGCCCTCCGGGAGTCCGGGGCGGTGATGTCGAACCGCACGTATCGGTGGTCCGACAGCGTCTCCACCAGCTCCACCCGCCAGTCCACCACACTGGCAGCCAAAGACGGGGAGGCAAAGGCGAGGTCCACAATGGAGCCCCCCTCCCGCCGCACGCAGGTATGAACACTGCCACTGTTGAGGAGGGACAGACCGGACGCCACGGACCAGGTCTCCACCTCGCGTCCTCGGGCGTCAGTGGTCGGGTTGCCCCATAAAACCGACTTGGCGTTAAAGTCGCCCACGACCAACACCCTGCGCTGCACCACCCTACCGGCCACCCTGGCAAGGACCTCGAGGAAGTTCTCGAAGGCCGTGATGGGGCGGTTTGGGGAGAAATACACCCCTATAAGGGCTATGTCCCCCCACGCGGCGGCCACGTATCCCGGTCCCCTCTCTAAGAGCGAGAGGGAAGGGGAGTCCGTGGAAGACCGCGACACCAATGCAACCGAACCGTTGTCGTCTCCTAGCCAGCTGCCAGGGACAGAATACGGCTCGGCTACAACCGCCACATCCACCAACCACTCCGCAACGGTTTGGACCAGTAAGTCCTGGGCCGCTCTGCAGTGGTTGGTGTTGGCTTGAAGAATTCTTCTTCGAAGCCCAGCCATCAGTCCGTGTTCATGGCACTTCCCTCGGTGGCCGGCGCTGAAACTGGGGTTCCAGTGGCGGCGGCAGCAGCAGGACGCGAAGGCACCTGCACTTTCCCTTTCCTTTTCGGCGGACAGCACTTCTTGCTCGTCATTGTGTGGTCAGCTGGACGACCACTGGCAGCACAGACTGCACAGTGCGGGGCTGTAGCCTCGCAGGTGGCCGCTCTGTGCCCCTCCTTTCCACAGCGGAAGCACAGTTCCTCCCGCTCGGCAGTGGACGGACAGAGGGGCCGGGTGTGGCCGATGCCGAAGCACTTGTAACAGCGCATCGGCTCATCCTCCAGCACCCGGACCCCACCCGAGCTAAATCCGACCGGGAGGCGACCCTTGGCCAGAACTGCCTTGGCCACCACGATAGGGCACTCTAGGCGCATGGTGCCCATACCCCGACGACCCTGTCTAATGGCGCGGCCCTTGACAGCTGCGACGTCGCAGCCCCCCGCCGCCGCAACCACGGCCACCACCTCCTCTTGGGTAACTGAGTCGTCGAGGTCAGTCACCTCAAGAGCCACACACTTGACGGGCCTTGCGACCTTAGCCGTGTCCGCGACGGCCTCCTTGAGCTTTGCCGCAAAGAGGTCCGCCTTGGTGCCACCCTGAGTCCCCGAAAACTCGAAAAGACGAGCCCCCGTTTGGGTCTTCCGGCAGGTAACTCTGCCGGCCCCAAGTTGCGCCGGATCGACATTTGTACGGGCCCGCCGTAACACGGACTCGTACGTCTCCCCTCGCTCCGCTGCCTCTGGGGTCAGCGTGACCACCACGGCTGCCGTTTTCGGAATAGGAGGGAGCTTCCTCCTCTTATCTACGGCAGCTGCAGCTGCAGGCTTGGCTGCAGGGGACTTAGGGGCCGTCTTCTTCTTCCCCTTCTTCCCCACTACCTTAATCCAAGGCTGGTTGGAAGGGGTGGTGGAGGGTAAGAGAGGGTCTTGATCTTCCCTCTCTGGTTCCGGCTGGGCAGTCGGGGCAGAAGTGGACTTCTTGCCCTTACCCTTGCCCTTGGTGGTGTTGGGCACCTGGGGCTGCTCCCGCTGGACTGGGGTCGTTGAGGGTCCTGGTGCGCTGCACAAACTTTCGGGAAGCGGCTTATCCGCTGCAAGCGGAGGACGGAGCCGCTTTTCCGGCAGAAGCCGGTCCTCAATGCCGGCCAAACAGGCCCTGGTGAAGGCCCTCTCCTCCATGACGACCTTGCGGATGATTTCCTCAAGGTTGGAGGGTGAGGGCATAGTCACTGGACCTGCGTCGGACGACACCTCAGGCCGAGTAACCAGCTCGGCAACGCGCGTGTGTAACGCGGACACCTCTTTCTGCAGGCGATCGACTTTCGCCTGCAGTTGCCGAGTCTCGTCAGACGTCGTGCGCTCCGCCAACTCCTTGACAATGCCGAGCAGACTCGCTGCCCGGCATTTCAGGGCCTTCTGGAAGGTGCCCTTCAAATTTGAGGACTTGGAGGCTACCTCCAAGATCTCTTGTTGATCCTCCAAAGCCATGCGCTCCATTTCCTCTACGGAGTGATCCGCGTAGAGGACACTGGAGGCGCCGTAGCCAGCCTTGGCTCTGGTGGTTCGCGCCCGCTGCTCTTTGGAGGCGATCCTCTCCTCCAAGTCGGCTTGAATGACAGCCCGCTTCGCGGGCTTCTCCGCTGCGTCCGGAGAGCCCCCGGAGCCGCGTCTGAGGAAAGCCCTCTTCCTCGATTGGTGGGTTGAACCGCAGTTCGACCCACTCATAAGCGACTCGGTGTCGGAGAAATCCGTCACGACGTCGCTCCCTTTAACAATGCTCGCCACAGATGGCGCGCGACTTGTATCCGATGCTGAGGCATCGCGAGACATGGGTTGGCCCTTAGAAGGGCCTTTGGGTTGGCCCTGAGAAGGGCCTTTGGGTTGGCCCTGAGAAGGGCCTTTGGGGAGAAAGCGCCCGGTGGCGTCCCTCGAGGGTTGTGACATGGTCACTCAACAATATCGCAGCAAAAGACAGTAGAGATGCTCCGATTCACAGTGTTCGTTAGCCGCCGGCCTGCCACTCCGTTACGGTGGTCAGGCGCGACGTTGCCCAGGGGTCACTACGTGGAAGTCAACACTGTGGGGGTACCCCCAACCTAACCTAACCTAACCTAACCTAACCTAACCTAACCTAACCTAACCTAACCTAACCCATCGATAACTTTTTTATTTAGGGTCCGATTTTGAAGCTGTTTTCAGCTATTTTAGACAAAACTAGGCATCCGCTTAGTACCTGACCGGTTTGAACCCATTTGAACGCACCCTTAAAAAACTTCCCTTAGAAAACTCACATTTTTAATAATTTTCATTTTCAAAAGTCAAAATCTACGTTGTTTTCAAAATTTTTTGTTTTTGTTTCAGTAGATTATAGTTGCAATAGTACTCACCCTTCATCCCTGAAATTTGGTCCGCGATCCGTGTACCCAAATTCAGGTTGGGGGTTGATTTTCGAAATTTTTTGCTCAAAAACTAGGTTTTTTGACCAAAACCCAAAATTTTTGTTCTTACCACAATAAGTTTTATTCCATAATCGGCTAGCCCGCGCGGAGACGCGTCTCTGGACACCTCGGTCGAGGGCCTAGCTCGAAATAAAACTGTTTGTTTTTTCATATTAGTCAATTTCTCAGAAACGTTATAAGTACCAAAATCCACCTAAGGGAACAAGCAAAACATAAAAGTATCGATATCTTTCTTATTTAGGGTCCGATTTTGAAGCTGTTTTCAGCTATTTTAGACAAAACTAGGCATCCGCTTAGTACCTGACCGGTTTGAACCCATTTGAACGCACCCTTAAAAAACTTCCCTTAGAAAACTCACATTTTTAATAATTTTCATTTTCAAAAGTCAAAATCTACGTTGTTTTCAAAATTTTTTGTTTTTGTTTCAGTAGATTATAGTTGCAATAGTACTCACCCTTCATCCCTGAAATTTGGTCCGCGATCCGTGTACCCAAATTCAGGTTGGGGGTTGATTTTCGAAATTTTTTGCTCAAAAACTAGGTTTTTTTGACCAAAACCCAAAATTTTTGTTCTTACCACAATAAGTTTTATTCCATAATCGGCTAGCCCGCGCGGAGACGCGTCTCTGGACACCTCGGTCGAGGGCCTAGCTCGAAATAAAAATCCCCGCCCACCCACCCTATAGTGTATAGGAAGGCTGGGGTGGTCGGCAGTCATATTTTTATTTCATTCAATTTAGCTTCTCTAACCTCTGTTTTATCTATTTTTCGCTGTTAGATAGGTTTTTAAGGGTAAAACGGCTCAAAATCGTCATATATATTATTATTTTGACCTAGCTACTAAGGCTTTTTTAGTTATTTAATTGACAATAATTAATTAATTATACAACTTTGTGTTTCTTGTTTTGTCTTTAAATTCTTATTATATTTCTGTGTTACCCCCCTTTACAGGGACGCAGAAGTACCAAGTGTCCTGTCCTCTCTGTTTTTTTTTTTTTTTAAAAGATATTTTTTACTTTGACCTCCTCTCTACAGGGGTATATTTTTAACCTTTTTAAACATGTTTCGCACCCCATCCAGCACCGTGAAGACTCTAAGGTCGCGTAGCTCATCGCGTTCGCCGGAGAAAGTGGGGCCTTCGTCTGCTATTGCGAGAAGGAGAATCTCCTTCGGAGACAAATCTCCTTCCGCCACGCAAGAGCGCTCTGCTGTCCCGGCAGCGCGCTTAGCTACTGCGGATTACTCTCGCCCGCTCAAGAAGTCTGAGGCCGGGTACCCCAGTCGCACTGCGGAGGCGAGAGCTTGCCTGAGCAAGGCTAAGGTCAACTTGGGCAACTCTCGCAACCTCAAGGCCGAGATCAAGACTGCGGTGCTCGAAGCCATAAACAGGCTTTTTGAGCTGGTGAAGGAGTCTGAGCGGGATGGGGCCCCTCCCGCGCCTTCAGCCGTACCGGTCCCCGCGCCCGCTGCTGACCCCAGTCCCCAACCCATCCCCACCGAAATCCTTGCTGGCCAGACTGAGCTGCTTAACACCCTAAAGGAGCATATCTTGGAGCTAAAGGACAACTCCGAGAAACTCGAGAGACTCCGAGACAGTCTGGCCAGCAGGGAAACTGTTGGAGAGACCACCTACGCGAGTGTTGCGGCTGTCACTAAGAGCCACACCGGGGCTCAGGCCCTGGAGCGTACGACGCTTCACTCCGTGGTCGTCTCTTCAACACAGGAGATTGATACGGCGGACGAAATTCTAGAAAGGGTGAGGAAAGCGGCGGACGCGAAGGAGGGCTGGGTGCGCGTCGAGAGGGTCAGAAAGGCGCGAGACCAAAAGGTCATAATGGGGTGCGCGACGATGGAGGAGAGGACGAAACTGAAGCAGCGCCTACAGGCGGCCGGAGAGAGCCTCGTCGTCGAGGAAGTAAGAAATCGTGACCCGCTTCTGGTTCTTAGGGACGTGCTGTTAGTACACAGTGACGAAGAAGTGCTGAAGGCCCTTAAGAACCAGAACCGGGAGATATTTCACGGCCTCGAGGACGAGGATCACAGATTGACCATTAAATACAGGCGAAAGACTCGAAACCCGCATGTGAATAGCATTGTGCTGAGTGTCAACCCAGCAATCTGGAGAAGGGCACTCGAAGGAGGCAAACTTCGGATTGACCTGCAGAGAGTGCGCGTCGAAGATCAGACGCCTCTGGTGCAGTGTACCCGCTGCTTGGCATACGGTCACGGCAAACGCCTGTGTACGGAGCCAGCCGATCTGTGCAGCCATTGCGGTGGCCCACACCTCAATGCGGACTGCCCGGTCAGACAGGTCGGCGAAGCAGCGGCGTGCGTTAACTGCACCAGAGCCAAGCTGGGGGAGCATCAGCACAATGCATTCAGCAATGATTGCCCGGTACGTCGGAAGTGGGACGCATTCGCTAGAGCATCAATAGCATACTGCTAAAGTTGTCGATGCACCCACTTCCGCGTACACAGAGATGACTGATTCGACACAACCAGATAGCAGAGGCATTGAGCGAGCCGTTAGGGTTGGCTCAGTGGAGATCGGGAACTGGAGTCGCTTTCGTAAGAAAGCGACTGGAGTTTTACTGGACGGTGGGTCAACTCTGGCGAGCTTGTCAAGTTGTGTCGAATCAGGAAAACTTCTAACAGACCGTAACAGAATTAAATACTTTTGTAGTGTAGACACAGAAAATAAACAAATATTTTGAAAATATTTGATAATAAATTATATATTGAATATATAGATTGACTATCACACAAATAGTTTCAAAAAACACAAAAAAAAAAAAAAAAAAAAAAAAAAAACACAACATAAAAATTATTGTAAATTAAATAAAATAATCTAGAAGGTAGTATATTTATATAGAACAATTAGTAGCATATTATTTTAAAAAACTGTTAAATACGGGCACAAATAAAAGGGTTACAAAAGTGGTACATACATAAAACAAAATATAAGTAAAAAACAATATATTAAATCAGTGAAAAGTAGTCATAAAAAGTCTAGATACCAAACGGGCATAAAAATGTACAATAAACAAATAAATGGCTATTAATAAATAAAAGTGGTACATACAAATATTGAAAATTAACTCGAGCTTTACTTTCTAGCCAACATACAAATGTAAAAGAGAGTGCGCCAAATGTGGTCCTCCGGCCACCTAAGTACATAATCAAGACAAAAAAACAGGTATAAAGGTCTCTGATTATGTTAGAGGGACACTTGGAAAGGCAGGAGTGGTTTTTAGTCGGTTCGAGTCCGACACTACCTCGACTGTCTCACTACTCGTGAGGCAGTCGAGGTGTCCGTGGGGATTTCCCACTCCTGCCACAAAAAAAAAAAAAAAAAAAAAAAAAAAAAAAAAAAAAAAAAAAAAAAAAAAACCTAACCTAACCCATCGATAACTTTTTTATTTAGGGTCCGATTTTGAAGCTGTTTTCAGCTATTTTAGACTAAACTAGGCAACCGCTTAGTACCTGACCGGTTTGAACCCATTTGAACTCACCCCTAAAAAACTTCCCTTAGAAACCTCACATTTTTAATAATTTTCATTTTAAAAAGTCAAAATCTACGTTGTTTTCAAAATTTTTGTTTTTGTTTCAGTAGATTATAGTTGCAATAGTACTCATCCTTCATCCCTGAAATTTGGTCCGCGATCCGTGTACCCGAATTCAGGTTGGGGGTTGATTTTCGAATTTTTTTTCCTAAAAAACCACGTTTTTGGCCCATAACTCAAAATTTTTGTTCCACCGACAATAAGTTTTATTTCATAATCGGCTAGCCCGCGCGGAGACGCGTCCCTGGACACCTCGGTCGAGGGTCTAGCTCAAAATAAAACTGTTTGTTTTTACATATTAGTGAATTTCTCATAAACGTTATAAGTACCAAAATCCACCTAAGGGAACACAAAAATTATAAAAGTATCGATAACTTTTTTATTTAGGGTCCGATTTTGAAGCTGTTTTCAGCTATTTTAGACTAAACTAGGCAACCGCTTAGTACCTGACCGGTTTGAACCCATTTGAACTCACCCCTAAAAAACTTCCCTTAGAAACCTCACATTTTTAATAATTTTCATTTTAAAAAGTCAAAATCTACGTTGTTTTCAAAATTTTTGTTTTTGTTTCAGTAGATTATAGTTGCAATAGTACTCATCCTTCATCCCTGAAATTTGGTCCGCGATCCGTGTACCCGAATTCAGGTTGGGGGTTGATTTTCGAATTTTTTTTCCTAAAAAACCACGTTTTTGGCCCATAACTCAAAATTTTTGTTCCACCGACAATAAGTTTTATTTCATAATCGGCTAGCCCGCGCGGAGACGCGTCCCTGGACACCTCGGTCGAGGGTCTAGCTCAAAATAAAACTGTTTGTTTTTACATATTAGTGAATTTCTCATAAACGTTATAAGTACCAAAATCCACCTAAGGGAACACAAAAATTATAAAAGTATCGATAACTTTTTTATTTAGGGTCCGATTTTGAAGCTGTTTTCAGCTATTTTAGACTAAACTAGGCAACCGCTTAGTACCTGACCGGTTTGAACCCATTTGAACTCACCCCTAAAAAACTTCCCTTAGAAACCTCACATTTTTAATAATTTTCATTTTAAAAAGTCAAAATCTACGTTGTTTTCAAAATTTTTGTTTTTGTTTCAGTAGATTATAGTTGCAATAGTACTCATCCTTCATCCCTGAAATTTGGTCCGCGATCCGTGTACCCGAATTCAGGTTGGGGGTTGATTTTCGAATTTTTTTCCTAAAAAACCACGTTTTTGGCCCATAACTCAAAATTTTTGTTCCACCGACAGTAAGTTTTATTTCATAATCGGCTAGCCCGCGCGGAGACGCGTCCCTGGACACCTCGGTCGAGGGTCTAGCTCAAAATAAAACTGTTTGTTTTTACATATTAGTGAATTTCTCATAAACGTTATAAGTACCAAAATCCACCTAAGGGAACACAAAAATTATAAAAGTATCGATAACTTTTTTATTTAGGGTCCGATTTTGAAGCTGTTTTCAGCTATTTTAGACAAAACTAGGCTACCGCTTAGTACCTGACCGGTTTGCACCCGAATTTACGCACCCTTGAAAAACTTCCCTTAGAAAATCAACATTTTTAATAATTTTCATTTTAAAAAGTCAAAATCTACGTTGTTTTCAAAATTTTTGTTTCTGTTTCAGTAGATTATAGTTGCAATAGTACTCATCCTTCATCCCTGAAATTTGGTCCGCGATCCGTGTACCCGAATTCAGGTTGGGGGTTGTTTTTCGAAATTTTTTGCTCAAAAACTAGGTTTTTTGACCAAAACCCAAAATTTTTGTTCTTACCACAGCAAGTTTTATTCCATAATCGGCTAGCCCGCGCGGAGACGCGTCTCTGGACACCTCGGTCGAGGGCCTAGCTCGAAATAAAAATCCCCGCCCACCCACCCTATAGTGTATAGGAAGGCTGGGGTGGTCGGCAGTTATTATTTCTTGTAATTTTATTTTACTTTTTGGCTTAATAGTAATCTCGTTTTGACACATAAATAGGGTTTTAAGGGTTAAAAGCGCTTGAATTTATTATTTTATCTTTATTTTTGACTATATTATATATTGATTTTAATTGACAGTATTTATTTTTACATTTTTGTGTTAATTGTATTGTCTCTAAATTGTTATTATTCCTTCTGTGTTTCCCCCTTTACAGGGACACAGAAGTTCCAAGTGTTCTGTTCTCTCTATTTTAAATTTTATTTTATTCTGACCTCCTCTCTACAGGGGTTTATTTTAACCGATTCAGTTCCCCGTTTTAAACATGTTTCGCACCCCATCTAGCACCGTAAGGACTCCCAGGTCGCGTAGCTCGTCGCGTTCGGCGGAGAAAGTGGAGACCTCGTCTGCTATTGCGAGAAGGAGAATTTCCTTCGGAGACGACACTCCTTCTCTCTCGCAAGAGGGCTGTGCTGTCCCGGTGACGCAACGAGCTACTGCGGATTACTCTCGCCCGCTCAAAAAGTCTGAGGCCGGGTACCCCAGTCGCACTGCGGAGGCGAGAGCTTGCCTGAGCAAGGCTAAGGTCAATTTGGGCAACTCTCGCAACCTCAAGGCCGAAATAAAGACTGCGGTGCTCGAAGCCATAAACAGGCTTTTTGAGCTGGTAAAGGAGTCTGAGCGGGACAAGGCCCCTCTCGCGCCTTCAGCCGTACCGGTTCCCGCGACCGCCGCTGACCCCTGTCCCCAACCCATCCCCACCGAAATCCTTGCTGGCCAGACTGAGCTCCTTAACACCCTAAAGGAGCATATCTCGGAGTTAAAGGACAACTCCGAGAAACTCGAGAGACTCCGAGACAGTCTGGCCAACAGGGAAAGTGTTGGAGAGACCACCTACGCGAGTGTTGCGGCTGTCACCAAGAGCCAAACCGGGGCTCAGGCCCTGGAGCGTACGACGCTTCACTCCGTGGTCGTCTCCTCAACACAGGAGATGGATACGGCGGACGAAATTCTTGAAAGGGTGAGGAAAGCGGCGGACGCGAAGGAGGGCTGGGTGCGCGTTGAGAGGGTCAGAAAAGCGAAAGACCAACGGGTAATAATGGGGTGCGCCACGAGGGACGAGAGAACGAAACTCAAAGCCCGATTGGAGGCGGCCGGAGAAAACCTCGTCGTCGAGGAAGTAAAAAATCGAGACCCGCTTCTGGTTCTTAGGGACGTTCTGTTAGTACACAGCGATGAAGAAGTGCTGAGAGCCCTTAGGAACCAGAACCGGGAGATATTTCACGGCCTCGAGGACGAGGACCACAGAATTTGTATTAAATATCGGCGGAAAACAAGAAACCCTCATGTAAATAGCATTGTGCTGAGTGTCAACCCAGTAATCTGGAGAAGGGCACTCGAAGGGGGCAAACTTCGGATTGATCTCCAGAGAGTGCGCGTCGAAGACCAGACGCCTCTGGTGCAGTGCACCCGCTGCTTGGGATACGGGCATGGAAAACGCCTGTGCTCGGAGCCCGCTGACCTGTGTAGCCACTGCGGCGGTCCACACCTCAGGGCGGACTGCCCGGTTAAACGGGTTGGCGAAGTAGCGGTGTGCGTGAACTGCACCAGAGCCAAGCTGGGGGAGCACTCACACAATGCTTTCAGCAACGACTGCCCGATACGTAGGAAGTGGGACGCATTTGCTAGAGCCTCAATAGCATACTGCTAAAGTTGTCGATGCGCCCACTTCCGCGTACATAGAGAAGACTGACTCGACACAACCAGATAGCAGACGCATTGAGCAGGCCACTGGGGTTGGCTCAATGGAAACCGAAAACTGGAGTTGCTTTCGTAAGAAAGCGACTGGAGTTATGCTGGACAGTGAGTCAACTCTAGTGAGCTTGTCAAGTTGTGTCGTGTCTGAAAGCGCTCTCTCTCTGAAAGCCAATGCAATATTAATGCACAATACCATTAGAGATAAACCAGGTTTTAATACACGTGATATCCAATAATATACTAAGTATAAAAATTGAATATCAATCGGTCATTAAAACAAGCTAGGCAACAGATTTACGTAAACAACATGTAATTTATTATAACGTTAGTAAAGATATTGTGTGATATGTAAACAAATTTAAAACCAAAATTAACAGAAATATATCCAATACTTAGTAATATATGTGTATATACGAGCAGGGCAATAAATAGAACGTCGATATCGAAAAACGTAGAGAAACAGTAAAATAATTAAGATAATGTAAAATAATAAATTTAGCAAAAAACAAAACAGTAAGTAAAATAATTGTAAAAACTTTTGGCGTAGTAAAATAGTAAAATTAATATAAATGCGAAACAAAACGCGCACAGTGTGGTTTTCCGGCCACCAAACAACATGATCAAACCAAAACAATAGACGCTAAGGTCTCTGATCATGTTAGAGGGACACTTGGAAAGGCAGGAGTGGTTTTTAGTCGGTTCGAGTCCGACACTACCTCGACTGTCTCACTACTCGTGAGGCAGTCGAGGTGTCCGTGGGGATTTCCCACTCCTGCCACAAAAAAAAAAAAAAAAAAAAAAAAAAAAAAAAAAAAAAAAAAAAAAAAAAAAAACCTAACCTAACCTAACCTAACCTAACCCCAGGCTGAAATGGCATCTCATACCCGGCTCAGTACTCGCCAGTATGGCTTCATGCCCCAAAGGAGCACCGAGGACTCCCTCTATAACATGATACAATATATCAAAGGGAAGTTGGACAACAAGAAACTAATCACTGTTGTGTCACTTGATATAGAGGGAGCCTTCGACAGTGCATGGTGGCCGGCAATAAGAACCAGACTGGCTGAGGAAAAGTGCCCGGTGAATGTCAGGCGGATGCTAGACAGCTACTTGACCGGTAGGAGTGTGCGACTCAGGTACGCGGGTGTGGAGTGCCTGAGACACACAAATAAGGGGTGTGTGCAAGGGTCTATTGGCGGTCCGATCCTGTGGAACCTAATACTAGACCCTCTTCTGAAAGGGCTGGAGGAACGGGGAGACCACTGCCAGGCTTTCGCCGATGACGTGGTCATGATCTTCGACGGTGACACAGCATTGGAGGTTCAAAGACAGGCCAATGCCGCCCTCGAGTATGTTCGGGCGTGGGGCATCAGAAATAAGCTGAAGTTTGCACCACATAAAACTTGTGCAATGGTAGTAACCAGGAAGCTTAAGTACGATGTCCCACTCCTGAGCATGGGCGGGGTAGACATTGGCATGTCCAATGAAATTAAAATACTGGGGCTCACCGTCGACCACCAGCTCACTTTTAACAGCCATGTCGCCAACGTTTGCAGAAAGGCTGTAAACATCTACAAACAGCTGGCACGAGCGGCAAAAGTGAGCTGGGGCCTTCACCCGGAGATCATCCGCGTCATCTATACGGCAGCGGTCGAACCGATTATCCTGTACGCTGCCAGCGCCTGGGCACCTGCCGCCAAAAAAGTAGGGGTAATCAAACAACTGAACGTGGTCCAGAGGGGGTTTGCGCAGAAGATGTGCAAAGCTTACCGCACGGTATCCCTGAACTCGGCACTGGTGCTGGCTGGGATACTGCCACTTGACCTACGTGTAAGGGAAGTGGCTGCATTATACGAGGCCAAGAGGGGGGTACCTCAGCCAGTGTTGGGAGGCGGGGAGGTCGAGCGGATGGCTCCAGCAGCAGAGGCTCCGCACCCCGCAGACCTTGTCGAACTAGAGTTCGGAAGCCTGGTAGACGAGGATCAATACGAGAGCCACAGCGACTTCGCTGTGCGCATTTTCACAGACGGCAGCAAAATTGAGGGCAAGGTTGGGGCGGCGCTATCTTTGTGGAATGGTGCCACCGAAACGAAGACCCTCAAGCTTGCTTTGCCGTCTTACAGCACCGTCTACCAGGCTGAGCTACTGGCCCTACAAAGAGCGGCAAGAGAGGTTGCCAAGCGAAAGGAAAGGACGTTCGGCATCTTCAGCGACTCCAGGGCGGCCCTTCAGTCGGTCGTAAACGTAAGATCCTCCCACCCCTTGGCTATAGAAACAAGGGACGCCATCAGACACTGCAAGCTCCAGAACAAGAGCGTCTCCCTGTTCTGGATAAAAGCACACGCGGGGTTGGAGGGAAACGAACGAGCCGACCAACTTGCGAAGGAAGCTGCCCTGAAGTCGAAGAAGAAGCCGGATTACGACCTGTGCCCCATATCATTCGTCAAGCGGCAGATCCGTATGCAGTCGCTTGACGAGTGGAATGAGAGGTACAAGAGCGGTGGCACAGCCTCCGTGACTAAAATGTTCCTGCCTGATGCGATCGACGCCCACAAAATAGTGCTTAGACTGAAACCAGCCGGTATAGTCACACAAATTTTAACGGGGCACGGTGGGTTCTCCGAATACCTGCACCGTTTCAAGTGTAAGGAGAACCCAGCGTGCATCTGCGAACCGGACAAAGTGGAGTCGATCGCACATATTCTCGTGGAATGCCCGGTATTTGTGAGAGAGAGATTAAACGTCGAAACATCTATAGGAACGGCTATCACAAACTCAACAATCAAAGGTATAATGTCAAACAATAAACACAGACAGATCTTTTTGGAGTACAGCGTTAATATTGTCAAAAAAGTAATAAAAAGAAATAAAGAAAATCAAAGTTAAAGTCAAGTCAAAATTTTAGTGCTTTATTAAATATGTTATTCTTCAGGAAACGATATTTACATACAAGCGCAAAATTAGACGAAACAAAACAAGTATTAATATAAAAGAAATTTATTAACAACAAAATGTAATTTATTTATTTATTTAAAATAAAAGCTGTTAAAACGAAAAGTGCTAAAAAGGTCTCTGACCATGTCAGAGGGACACGTGCAGAGCAGGAGGGTGGTTTTAGTCGGTTCGAGTCCGACACTACCTCGACTGCCTCATTACTTGTGAGGCAGTCGAGGTGTCCGTGGGGATTTCCCCCTCCTGCCAAAAAAAAAAAAAAAAAAAAAAAAAAAAAAAAAAAAAAAAAAAAAAAAAAAAAAAAAAAAAAAAAAAAACCTAACCTAACCTAACCTAACCTAACCTAACCTAACCTAACCTAACCTAACCTAACCTAACCTAACCTAACCTAACCTAACCTAACCTAACCTAACCTAACCTAACCTAACCTAACCTAACCTAACCTAACCCATCGATAACTTTTTTATTTAGGGTCCGATTTTGAAGCTGTTTTCAGCTATTTTAGACAAAACTAGGCATCCGCTTAGTACCTGACCGGTTTGAACCCATTTGAACGCACCCTTAAAAAACTTCCCTTAGAAAACTCACATTTTTAATAATTTTCATTTTCAAAAGTCAAAATCTACGTTGTTTTCAAAATTTTTTGTTTTTGTTTCAGTAGATTATAGTTGCAATAGTACTCACCCTTCATCCCTGAAATTTGGTCCGCGATCCGTGTACCCAAATTCAGGTTGGGGGTTGATTTTCGAAATTTTTTGCTCAAAAACTAGGTTTTTTGACCAAAACCCAAAATTTTTGTTCTTACCACAATAAGTTTTATTCCATAATCGGCTAGCCCGCGCGGAGACGCGTCTCTGGACACCTCGGTCGAGGGCCTAGCTCGAAATAAAACTGTTTGTTTTTTCATATTAGTCAATTTCTCAGAAACGTTATAAGTACCAAAATCCACCTAAGGGAACAAGCAAAACATAAAAGTATCGATATCTTTCTTATTTAGGGTCCGATTTTGAAGCTGTTTTCAGCTATTTTAGACAAAACTAGGCATCCGCTTAGTACCTGACCGGTTTGAACCCATTTGAACGCACCCTTAAAAAACTTCCCTTAGAAAACTCACATTTTTAATAATTTTCATTTTCAAAAGTCAAAATCTACGTTGTTTTCAAAATTTTTTGTTTTTGTTTCAGTAGATTATAGTTGCAATAGTACTCACCCTTCATCCCTGAAATTTGGTCCGCGATCCGTGTACCCAAATTCAGGTTGGGGGTTGATTTTCGAAATTTTTTGCTCAAAAACTAGGTTTTTTTGACCAAAACCCAAAATTTTTGTTCTTACCACAATAAGTTTTATTCCATAATCGGCTAGCCCGCGCGGAGACGCGTCTCTGGACACCTCGGTCGAGGGCCTAGCTCGAAATAAAAATCCCCGCCCACCCACCCTATAGTGTATAGGAAGGCTGGGGTGGTCGGCAGTCATATTTTTATTTCATTCAATTTAGCTTCTCTAACCTCTGTTTTATCTATTTTTCGCTGTTAGATAGGTTTTTAAGGGTAAAACGGCTCAAAATCGTCATATATATTATTATTTTGACCTAGCTACTAAGGCTTTTTTAGTTATTTAATTGACAATAATTAATTAATTATACAACTTTGTGTTTCTTGTTTTGTCTTTAAATTCTTATTATATTTCTGTGTTACCCCCCTTTACAGGGACGCAGAAGTACCAAGTGTCCTGTCCTCTCTGTTTTTTTTTTTTTTTTAAAGATATTTTTTACTTTGACCTCCTCTCTACAGGGGTATATTTTTAACCTTTTTAAACATGTTTCGCACCCCATCCAGCACCGTGAAGACTCTAAGGTCGCGTAGCTCATCGCGTTCGCCGGAGAAAGTGGGGCCTTCGTCTGCTATTGCGAGAAGGAGAATCTCCTTCGGAGACAAATCTCCTTCCGCCACGCAAGAGCGCTCTGCTGTCCCGGCAGCGCGCTTAGCTACTGCGGATTACTCTCGCCCGCTCAAGAAGTCTGAGGCCGGGTACCCCAGTCGCACTGCGGAGGCGAGAGCTTGCCTGAGCAAGGCTAAGGTCAACTTGGGCAACTCTCGCAACCTCAAGGCCGAGATCAAGACTGCGGTGCTCGAAGCCATAAACAGGCTTTTTGAGCTGGTGAAGGAGTCTGAGCGGGATGGGGCCCCTCCCGCGCCTTCAGCCGTACCGGTCCCCGCGCCCGCTGCTGACCCCAGTCCCCAACCCATCCCCACCGAAATCCTTGCTGGCCAGACTGAGCTGCTTAACACCCTAAAGGAGCATATCTTGGAGCTAAAGGACAACTCCGAGAAACTCGAGAGACTCCGAGACAGTCTGGCCAGCAGGGAAACTGTTGGAGAGACCACCTACGCGAGTGTTGCGGCTGTCACTAAGAGCCACACCGGGGCTCAGGCCCTGGAGCGTACGACGCTTCACTCCGTGGTCGTCTCTTCAACACAGGAGATTGATACGGCGGACGAAATTCTAGAAAGGGTGAGGAAAGCGGCGGACGCGAAGGAGGGCTGGGTGCGCGTCGAGAGGGTCAGAAAGGCGCGAGACCAAAAGGTCATAATGGGGTGCGCGACGATGGAGGAGAGGACGAAACTGAAGCAGCGCCTACAGGCGGCCGGAGAGAGCCTCGTCGTCGAGGAAGTAAGAAATCGTGACCCGCTTCTGGTTCTTAGGGACGTGCTGTTAGTACACAGTGACGAAGAAGTGCTGAAGGCCCTTAAGAACCAGAACCGGGAGATATTTCACGGCCTCGAGGACGAGGATCACAGATTGACCATTAAATACAGGCGAAAGACTCGAAACCCGCATGTGAATAGCATTGTGCTGAGTGTCAACCCAGCAATCTGGAGAAGGGCACTCGAAGGAGGCAAACTTCGGATTGACCTGCAGAGAGTGCGCGTCGAAGATCAGACGCCTCTGGTGCAGTGTACCCGCTGCTTGGCATACGGTCACGGCAAACGCCTGTGTACGGAGCCAGCCGATCTGTGCAGCCATTGCGGTGGCCCACACCTCAATGCGGACTGCCCGGTCAGACAGGTCGGCGAAGCAGCGGCGTGCGTTAACTGCACCAGAGCCAAGCTGGGGGAGCATCAGCACAATGCATTCAGCAATGATTGCCCGGTACGTCGGAAGTGGGACGCATTCGCTAGAGCATCAATAGCATACTGCTAAAGTTGTCGATGCACCCACTTCCGCGTACACAGAGATGACTGATTCGACACAACCAGATAGCAGAGGCATTGAGCGAGCCGTTAGGGTTGGCTCAGTGGAGATCGGGAACTGGAGTCGCTTTCGTAAGAAAGCGACTGGAGTTTTACTGGACGGTGGGTCAACTCTGGCGAGCTTGTCAAGTTGTGTCGAATCAGGAAAACTTCTAACAGACCGTAACAGAATTAAATACTTTTGTAGTGTAGACACAGAAAATAAACAAATATTTTGAAAATATTTGATAATAAATTATATATTGAATATATAGATTGACTATCACACAAATAGTTTCAAAAAACACAAAAAAAAAAAAAAAAAAAAAAAAAAAACACAACATAAAAATTATTGTAAATTAAATAAAATAATCTAGAAGGTAGTATATTTATATAGAACAATTAGTAGCATATTATTTTAAAAAACTGTTAAATACGGGCACAAATAAAAGGGTTACAAAAGTGGTACATACATAAAACAAAATATAAGTAAAAAACAATATATTAAATCAGTGAAAAGTAGTCATAAAAAGTCTAGATACCAAACGGGCATAAAAATGTACAATAAACAAATAAATGGCTATTAATAAATAAAAGTGGTACATACAAATATTGAAAATTAACTCGAGCTTTACTTTCTAGCCAACATACAAATGTAAAAGAGAGTGCGCCAAATGTGGTCCTCCGGCCACCTAAGTACATAATCAAGACAAAAAAACAGGTATAAAGGTCTCTGATTATGTTAGAGGGACACTTGGAAAGGCAGGAGTGGTTTTTAGTCGGTTCGAGTCCGACACTACCTCGACTGTCTCACTACTCGTGAGGCAGTCGAGGTGTCCGTGGGGATTTCCCACTCCTGCCACAAAAAAAAAAAAAAAAAAAAAAAAAAAAAAAAAAAAAAAAAAAAAAAAAAAAAAAAACCTAACCTAACCCATCGATAACTTTTTTATTTAGGGTCCGATTTTGAAGCTGTTTTCAGCTATTTTAGACTAAACTAGGCAACCGCTTAGTACCTGACCGGTTTGAACCCATTTGAACTCACCCCTAAAAAACTTCCCTTAGAAACCTCACATTTTTAATAATTTTCATTTTAAAAAGTCAAAATCTACGTTGTTTTCAAAATTTTTGTTTTTGTTTCAGTAGATTATAGTTGCAATAGTACTCATCCTTCATCCCTGAAATTTGGTCCGCGATCCGTGTACCCGAATTCAGGTTGGGGGTTGATTTTCGAATTTTTTTTCCTAAAAAACCACGTTTTTGGCCCATAACTCAAAATTTTTGTTCCACCGACAATAAGTTTTATTTCATAATCGGCTAGCCCGCGCGGAGACGCGTCCCTGGACACCTCGGTCGAGGGTCTAGCTCAAAATAAAACTGTTTGTTTTTACATATTAGTGAATTTCTCATAAACGTTATAAGTACCAAAATCCACCTAAGGGAACACAAAAATTATAAAAGTATCGATAACTTTTTTATTTAGGGTCCGATTTTGAAGCTGTTTTCAGCTATTTTAGACTAAACTAGGCAACCGCTTAGTACCTGACCGGTTTGAACCCATTTGAACTCACCCCTAAAAAACTTCCCTTAGAAACCTCACATTTTTAATAATTTTCATTTTAAAAAGTCAAAATCTACGTTGTTTTCAAAATTTTTGTTTTTGTTTCAGTAGATTATAGTTGCAATAGTACTCATCCTTCATCCCTGAAATTTGGTCCGCGATCCGTGTACCCGAATTCAGGTTGGGGGTTGATTTTCGAATTTTTTTTCCTAAAAAACCACGTTTTTGGCCCATAACTCAAAATTTTTGTTCCACCGACAATAAGTTTTATTTCATAATCGGCTAGCCCGCGCGGAGACGCGTCCCTGGACACCTCGGTCGAGGGTCTAGCTCAAAATAAAACTGTTTGTTTTTACATATTAGTGAATTTCTCATAAACGTTATAAGTACCAAAATCCACCTAAGGGAACACAAAAATTATAAAAGTATCGATAACTTTTTTATTTAGGGTCCGATTTTGAAGCTGTTTTCAGCTATTTTAGACTAAACTAGGCAACCGCTTAGTACCTGACCGGTTTGAACCCATTTGAACTCACCCCTAAAAAACTTCCCTTAGAAACCTCACATTTTTAATAATTTTCATTTTAAAAAGTCAAAATCTACGTTGTTTTCAAAATTTTTGTTTTTGTTTCAGTAGATTATAGTTGCAATAGTACTCATCCTTCATCCCTGAAATTTGGTCCGCGATCCGTGTACCCGAATTCAGGTTGGGGGTTGATTTTCGAATTTTTTTCCTAAAAAACCACGTTTTTGGCCCATAACTCAAAATTTTTGTTCCACCGACAGTAAGTTTTATTTCATAATCGGCTAGCCCGCGCGGAGACGCGTCCCTGGACACCTCGGTCGAGGGTCTAGCTCAAAATAAAACTGTTTGTTTTTACATATTAGTGAATTTCTCATAAACGTTATAAGTACCAAAATCCACCTAAGGGAACACAAAAATTATAAAAGTATCGATAACTTTTTTATTTAGGGTCCGATTTTGAAGCTGTTTTCAGCTATTTTAGACAAAACTAGGCTACCGCTTAGTACCTGACCGGTTTGCACCCGAATTTACGCACCCTTGAAAAACTTCCCTTAGAAAATCAACATTTTTAATAATTTTCATTTTAAAAAGTCAAAATCTACGTTGTTTTCAAAATTTTTGTTTCTGTTTCAGTAGATTATAGTTGCAATAGTACTCATCCTTCATCCCTGAAATTTGGTCCGCGATCCGTGTACCCGAATTCAGGTTGGGGGTTGTTTTTCGAAATTTTTTGCTCAAAAACTAGGTTTTTTGACCAAAACCCAAAATTTTTGTTCTTACCACAGCAAGTTTTATTCCATAATCGGCTAGCCCGCGCGGAGACGCGTCTCTGGACACCTCGGTCGAGGGCCTAGCTCGAAATAAAAATCCCCGCCCACCCACCCTATAGTGTATAGGAAGGCTGGGGTGGTCGGCAGTTATTATTTCTTGTAATTTTATTTTACTTTTTGGCTTAATAGTAATCTCGTTTTGACACATAAATAGGGTTTTAAGGGTTAAAAGCGCTTGAATTTATTATTTTATCTTTATTTTTGACTATATTATATATTGATTTTAATTGACAGTATTTATTTTTACATTTTTGTGTTAATTGTATTGTCTCTAAATTGTTATTATTCCTTCTGTGTTTCCCCCTTTACAGGGACACAGAAGTTCCAAGTGTTCTGTTCTCTCTATTTTAAATTTTATTTTATTCTGACCTCCTCTCTACAGGGGTTTATTTTAACCGATTCAGTTCCCCGTTTTAAACATGTTTCGCACCCCATCTAGCACCGTAAGGACTCCCAGGTCGCGTAGCTCGTCGCGTTCGGCGGAGAAAGTGGAGACCTCGTCTGCTATTGCGAGAAGGAGAATTTCCTTCGGAGACGACACTCCTTCTCTCTCGCAAGAGGGCTGTGCTGTCCCGGTGACGCAACGAGCTACTGCGGATTACTCTCGCCCGCTCAAAAAGTCTGAGGCCGGGTACCCCAGTCGCACTGCGGAGGCGAGAGCTTGCCTGAGCAAGGCTAAGGTCAATTTGGGCAACTCTCGCAACCTCAAGGCCGAAATAAAGACTGCGGTGCTCGAAGCCATAAACAGGCTTTTTGAGCTGGTAAAGGAGTCTGAGCGGGACAAGGCCCCTCTCGCGCCTTCAGCCGTACCGGTTCCCGCGACCGCCGCTGACCCCTGTCCCCAACCCATCCCCACCGAAATCCTTGCTGGCCAGACTGAGCTCCTTAACACCCTAAAGGAGCATATCTCGGAGTTGTCCTTTAACTCCGAGATATGCTCCTTTACTTTTCTCGAGAGACTCCGAGACAGTCTGGCCAACAGGGAAAGTGTTGGAGAGACCACCTACGCGAGTGTTGCGGCTGTCACCAAGAGCCAAACCGGGGCTCAGGCCCTGGAGCGTACGACGCTTCACTCCGTGGTCGTCTCCTCAACACAGGAGATGGATACGGCGGACGAAATTCTTGAAAGGGTGAGGAAAGCGGCGGACGCGAAGGAGGGCTGGGTGCGCGTTGAGAGGGTCAGAAAAGCGAAAGACCAACGGGTAATAATGGGGTGCGCCACGAGGGACGAGAGAACGAAACTCAAAGCCCGATTGGAGGCGGCCGGAGAAAACCTCGTCGTCGAGGAAGTAAAAAATCGAGACCCGCTTCTGGTTCTTAGGGACGTTCTGTTAGTACACAGCGATGAAGAAGTGCTGAGAGCCCTTAGGAACCAGAACCGGGAGATATTTCACGGCCTCGAGGACGAGGACCACAGAATTTGTATTAAATATCGGCGGAAAACAAGAAACCCTCATGTAAATAGCATTGTGCTGAGTGTCAACCCAGTAATCTGGAGAAGGGCACTCGAAGGGGGCAAACTTCGGATTGATCTCCAGAGAGTGCGCGTCGAAGACCAGACGCCTCTGGTGCAGTGCACCCGCTGCTTGGGATACGGGCATGGAAAACGCCTGTGCTCGGAGCCCGCTGACCTGTGTAGCCACTGCGGCGGTCCACACCTCAGGGCGGACTGCCCGGTTAAACGGGTTGGCGAAGTAGCGGTGTGCGTGAACTGCACCAGAGCCAAGCTGGGGGAGCACTCACACAATGCTTTCAGCAACGACTGCCCGATACGTAGGAAGTGGGACGCATTTGCTAGAGCCTCAATAGCATACTGCTAAAGTTGTCGATGCGCCCACTTCCGCGTACATAGAGAAGACTGACTCGACACAACCAGATAGCAGACGCATTGAGCAGGCCACTGGGGTTGGCTCAATGGAAACCGAAAACTGGAGTTGCTTTCGTAAGAAAGCGACTGGAGTTATGCTGGACAGTGAGTCAACTCTAGTGAGCTTGTCAAGTTGTGTCGTGTCTGAAAGCGCTCTCTCTCTGAAAGCCAATGCAATATTAATGCACAATACCATTAGAGATAAACCAGGTTTTAATACACGTGATATCCAATAATATACTAAGTATAAAAATTGAATATCAATCGGTCATTAAAACAAGCTAGGCAACAGATTTACGTAAACAACATGTAATTTATTATAACGTTAGTAAAGATATTGTGTGATATGTAAACAAATTTAAAACCAAAATTAACAGAAATATATCCAATACTTAGTAATATATGTGTATATACGAGCAGGGCAATAAATAGAACGTCGATATCGAAAAACGTAGAGAAACAGTAAAATAATTAAGATAATGTAAAATAATAAATTTAGCAAAAAACAAAACAGTAAGTAAAATAATTGTAAAAACTTTTGGCGTAGTAAAATAGTAAAATTAATATAAATGCGAAACAAAACGCGCACAGTGTGGTTTTCCGGCCACCAAACAACATGATCAAACCAAAACAATAGACGCTAAGGTCTCTGATCATGTTAGAGGGACACTTGGAAAGGCAGGAGTGGTTTTTAGTCGGTTCGAGTCCGACACTACCTCGACTGTCTCACTACTCGTGAGGCAGTCGAGGTGTCCGTGGGGATTTCCCACTCCTGCCACAAAAAAAAAAAAAAAAAAAAAAAAAAAAAAAAAAAAAAAAAAAAAACCTAACCTAACCTAACCTAACCTAACCCCAGGCTGAAATGGCATCTCATACCGCGGCTCAGTACTCGCCAGTATGGCTTCATGCCCCAAAGGAGCACCGAGGACTCCCTCTATAACATGATACAATATATCAAAGGGAAGTTGGACAACAAGAAACTAATCACTGTTGTGTCACTTGATATAGAGGGAGCCTTCGACAGTGCATGGTGGCCGGCAATAAGAACCAGACTGGCTGAGGAAAAGTGCCCGGTGAATGTCAGGCGGATGCTAGACAGCTACTTGACCGGTAGGAGTGTGCGACTCAGGTACGCGGGTGTGGAGTGCCTGAGACACACAAATAAGGGGTGTGTGCAAGGGTCTATTGGCGGTCCGATCCTGTGGAACCTAATACTAGACCCTCTTCTGAAAGGGCTGGAGGAACGGGGAGACCACTGCCAGGCTTTCGCCGATGACGTGGTCATGATCTTCGACGGTGACACAGCATTGGAGGTTCAAAGACAGGCCAATGCCGCCCTCGAGTATGTTCGGGCGTGGGGCATCAGAAATAAGCTGAAGTTTGCACCACATAAAACTTGTGCAATGGTAGTAACCAGGAAGCTTAAGTACGATGTCCCACTCCTGAGCATGGGCGGGGTAGACATTGGCATGTCCAATGAAATTAAAATACTGGGGCTCACCGTCGACCACCAGCTCACTTTTAACAGCCATGTCGCCAACGTTTGCAGAAAGGCTGTAAACATCTACAAACAGCTGGCACGAGCGGCAAAAGTGAGCTGGGGCCTTCACCCGGAGATCATCCGCGTCATCTATACGGCAGCGGTCGAACCGATTATCCTGTACGCTGCCAGCGCCTGGGCACCTGCCGCCAAAAAAGTAGGGGTAATCAAACAACTGAACGTGGTCCAGAGGGGGTTTGCGCAGAAGATGTGCAAAGCTTACCGCACGGTATCCCTGAACTCGGCACTGGTGCTGGCTGGGATACTGCCACTTGACCTACGTGTAAGGGAAGTGGCTGCATTATACGAGGCCAAGAGGGGGGTACCTCAGCCAGTGTTGGGAGGCGGGGAGGTCGAGCGGATGGCTCCAGCAGCAGAGGCTCCGCACCCCGCAGACCTTGTCGAACTAGAGTTCGGAAGCCTGGTAGACGAGGATCAATACGAGAGCCACAGCGACTTCGCTGTGCGCATTTTCACAGACGGCAGCAAAATTGAGGGCAAGGTTGGGGCGGCGCTATCTTTGTGGAATGGTGCCACCGAAACGAAGACCCTCAAGCTTGCTTTGCCGTCTTACAGCACCGTCTACCAGGCTGAGCTACTGGCCCTACAAAGAGCGGCAAGAGAGGTTGCCAAGCGAAAGGAAAGGACGTTCGGCATCTTCAGCGACTCCAGGGCGGCCCTTCAGTCGGTCGTAAACGTAAGATCCTCCCACCCCTTGGCTATAGAAACAAGGGACGCCATCAGACACTGCAAGCTCCAGAACAAGAGCGTCTCCCTGTTCTGGATAAAAGCACACGCGGGGTTGGAGGGAAACGAACGAGCCGACCAACTTGCGAAGGAAGCTGCCCTGAAGTCGAAGAAGAAGCCGGATTACGACCTGTGCCCCATATCATTCGTCAAGCGGCAGATCCGTATGCAGTCGCTTGACGAGTGGAATGAGAGGTACAAGAGCGGTGGCACAGCCTCCGTGACTAAAATGTTCCTGCCTGATGCGATCGACGCCCACAAAATAGTGCTTAGACTGAAACCAGCCGGTATAGTCACACAAATTTTAACGGGGCACGGTGGGTTCTCCGAATACCTGCACCGTTTCAAGTGTAAGGAGAACCCAGCGTGCATCTGCGAACCGGACAAAGTGGAGTCGATCGCACATATTCTCGTGGAATGCCCGGTATTTGTGAGAGAGAGATTAAACGTCGAAACATCTATAGGAACGGCTATCACAAACTCAACAATCAAAGGTATAATGTCAAACAATAAACACAGACAGATCTTTTTGGAGTACAGCGTTAATATTGTCAAAAAAGTAATAAAAAGAAATAAAGAAAATCAAAGTTAAAGTCAAGTCAAAATTTTAGTGCTTTATTAAATATGTTATTCTTCAGGAAACGATATTTACATACAAGCGCAAAATTAGACGAAACAAAACAAGTATTAATATAAAAGAAATTTATTAACAACAAAATGTAATTTATTTATTTATTTAAAATAAAAGCTGTTAAAACGAAAAGTGCTAAAAAGGTCTCTGACCATGTCAGAGGGACACGTGCAGAGCAGGAGGGTGGTTTTAGTCGGTTCGAGTCCGACACTACCTCGACTGCCTCATTACTTGTGAGGCAGTCGAGGTGTCCGTGGGGATTTCCCCCTCCTGCCAAAAAAAAAAAAAAAAAAAAAAAAAAAAAAAAAAAAAAAAAAAAAAAAAAAAAAAAAAAAAAAACCTAACCTAACCTAACCTAACCTAACCTAACCTAACCTAACCTAACCTAACCTAACCTAACCTAACCTAACCTAACCTAACCTAACCTAACCTAACCTAACCTAACCTAACCTAACCTAACCTAACCCATCGATAACTTTTTTATTTAGGGTCCGATTTTGAAGCTGTTTTCAGCTATTTTAGACTAAACTAGGCAACCGCTTAGTACCTGACCGGTTTGAACCCATTTGAACTCACCCCTAAAAAACTTCCCTTAGAAACCTCACATTTTTAATAATTTTCATTTTAAAAAGTTAAAATCTACGTTGTTTTCAAAATTTTTGTTTTTGTTTCAGTAGATTATAGTTGCAATAGTACTCATCCTTCATCCCTGAAATTTGGTCCGCGATCCGTGTACCCGAATTCAGGTTGGGGGTTGATTTTCGAATTTTTTTTCCTAAAAAACCACGTTTTTGGCCCATAACTCAAAATTTTTGTTCCACCGACAGTAAGTTTTATTTCATAATCGGCTAGCCCGCGCGGAGACGCGTCCCTGGACACCTCGGTCGAGGGTCTAGCTCAAAATAAAACTGTTTGTTTTTACATATTAGTGAATTTCTCATAAACGTTATAAGTACCAAAATCCACCTAAGGGAACACAAAAATTATAAAAGTATCGATAACTTTTTTATTTAGGGTCCGATTTTGAAGCTGTTTTCAGCTATTTTAGACTAAACTAGGCAACCGCTTAGTACCTGACCGGTTTGAACCCATTTGAACTCACCCCTAAAAAACTTCCCTTAGAAACCTCACATTTTTAATAATTTTCATTTTAAAAAGTCAAAATCTACGTTGTTTTCAAAATTTTTGTTTTTGTTTCAGTAGATTATAGTTGCAATAGTACTCATCCTTCATCCCTGAAATTTGGTCCGCGATCCGTGTACCCGAATTCAGGTTGGGGGTTGATTTTCGAATTTTTTTCCTAAAAAACCACGTTTTTGGCCCATAACTCAAAATTTTTGTTCCACCGACAGTAAGTTTTATTTCATAATCGGCTAGCCCGCGCGGAGACGCGTCCCTGGACACCTCGGTCGAGGGTCTAGCTCAAAATAAAACTGTTTGTTTTTACATATTAGTGAATTTCTCATAAACGTTATAAGTACCAAAATCCACCTAAGGGAACACAAAAATTATAAAAGTATCGATAACTTTTTTATTTAGGGTCCGATTTTGAAGCTGTTTTCAGCTATTTTAGACTAAACTAGGCAACCGCTTAGTACCTGACCGGTTTGAACCCATTTGAACTCACCCCTAAAAAACTTCCCTTAGAAACCTCACATTTTTAATAATTTTCATTTTAAAAAGTCAAAATCTACGTTGTTTTCAAAATTTTTGTTTTTGTTTCAGTAGATTATAGTTGCAATAGTACTCATCCTTCATCCCTGAAATTTGGTCCGCGATCCGTGTACCCGAATTCAGGTTGGGGGTTGATTTTCGAATTTTTTTTCCTAAAAAACCACGTTTTTGGCCCATAACTCAAAATTTTTGTTCCACCGACAATAAGTTTTATTTCATAATCGGCTAGCCCGCGCGGAGACGCGTCCCTGGACACCTCGGTCGAGGGTCTAGCTCAAAATAAAACTGTTTGTTTTTACATATTAGTGAATTTCTCATAAACGTTATAAGTACCAAAATCCACCTAAGGGAACACAAAAATTATAAAAGTATCGATAACTTTTTTATTTAGGGTCCGATTTTGAAGCTGTTTTCAGCTATTTTAGACTAAACTAGGCAACCGCTTAGTACCTGACCGGTTTGAACCCATTTGAACTCACCCCTAAAAAACTTCCCTTAGAAACCTCACATTTTTAATAATTTTCATTTTAAAAAGTCAAAATCTACGTTGTTTTCAAAATTTTTGTTTTTGTTTCAGTAGATTATAGTTGCAATAGTACTCATCCTTCATCCCTGAAATTTGGTCCGCGATCCGTGTACCCGAATTCAGGTTGGGGGTTGATTTTCGAATTTTTTTCCTAAAAAACCACGTTTTTGGCCCATAACTCAAAATTTTTGTTCCACCGACAGTAAGTTTTATTTCATAATCGGCTAGCCCGCGCGGAGACGCGTCCCTGGACACCTCGGTCGAGGGTCTAGCTCAAAATAAAACTGTTTGTTTTTACATATTAGTGAATTTCTCATAAACGTTATAAGTACCAAAATCCACCTAAGGGAACACAAAAATTATAAAAGTATCGATAACTTTTTTATTTAGGGTCCGATTTTGAAGCTGTTTTCAGCTATTTTAGACAAAACTAGGCTACCGCTTAGTACCTGACCGGTTTGCACCCGAATTTACGCACCCTTGAAAAACTTCCCTTAGAAAATCAACATTTTTAATAATTTTCATTTTAAAAAGTCAAAATCTACGTTGTTTTCAAAATTTTTGTTTCTGTTTCAGTAGATTATAGTTGCAATAGTACTCATCCTTCATCCCTGAAATTTGGTCCGCGATCCGTGTACCCGAATTCAGGTTGGGGGTTGTTTTTCGAAATTTTTTGCTCAAAAACTAGGTTTTTTGACCAAAACCCAAAATTTTTGTTCTTACCACAGCAAGTTTTATTCCATAATCGGCTAGCCCGCGCGGAGACGCGTCTCTGGACACCTCGGTCGAGGGCCTAGCTCGAAATAAAACTGTTTGTTTTTACATATTAGTCAATTTCTCAGAAACGTTATAAGTACCAAAATCCACCTAAGGGAACAAGCAAATTATAAAAGTATCGATAACTTTCTTATTTAGGGTCCGATTTTGAAGCTGTTTTCAGCTATTTTAGACAAAACTAGGCTACCGCTTAGTACCTGACCGGTTTGCACCCGAATTTACGCACCCTTGAAAAACTTCCCTTAGAAAATCAACATTTTTAATAATTTTCATTTTAAAAAGTCAAAATCTACGTTGTTTTCAAAATTTTTGTTTCTGTTTCAGTAGATTATAGTTGCAATAGTACTCATCCTTCATCCCTGAAATTTGGTCCGCGATCCGTGTACCCGAATTCAGGTTGGGGGTTGATTTTCGAATTTTTTTCCTAAAAAACCACGTTTTTGGCCCATAACTCAAAATTTTTGTTCCACCGACAGTAAGTTTTATTTCATAATCGGCTAGCCCGCGCGGAGACGCGTCCCTGGACACCTCGGTCGAGGGTCTAGCTCAAAATAAAACTGTTTGTTTTTACATATTAGTGAATTTCTCATAAACGTTATAAGTACCAAAATCCACCTAAGGGAACACAAAAATTATAAAAGTATCGATAACTTTTTTATTTAGGGTCCGATTTTGAAGCTGTTTTCAGCTATTTTAGACTAAACTAGGCAACCGCTTAGTACCTGACCGGTTTGAACCCATTTGAACTCACCCCTAAAAAACTTCCCTTAGAAACCTCACATTTTTAATAATTTTCATTTTAAAAAGTCAAAATCTACGTTGTTTTCAAAATTTTTGTTTTTGTTTCAGTAGATTATAGTTGCAATAGTACTCATCCTTCATCCCTGAAATTTGGTCCGCGATCCGTGTACCCGAATTCAGGTTGGGGGTTGATTTTCGAATTTTTTTTCCTAAAAAACCACGTTTTTGGCCCATAACTCAAAATTTTTGTTCCACCGACAATAAGTTTTATTTCATAATCGGCTAGCCCGCGCGGAGACGCGTCCCTGGACACCTCGGTCGAGGGTCTAGCTCAAAATAAAACTGTTTGTTTTTACATATTAGTGAATTTCTCATAAACGTTATAAGTACCAAAATCCACCTAAGGGAACACAAAAATTATAAAAGTATCGATAACTTTTTTATTTAGGGTCCGATTTTGAAGCTGTTTTCAGCTATTTTAGACTAAACTAGGCAACCGCTTAGTACCTGACCGGTTTGAACCCATTTGAACTCACCCCTAAAAAACTTCCCTTAGAAACCTCACATTTTTAATAATTTTCATTTTAAAAAGTCAAAATCTACGTTGTTTTCAAAATTTTTGTTTTTGTTTCAGTAGATTATAGTTGCAATAGTACTCATCCTTCATCCCTGAAATTTGGTCCGCGATCCGTGTACCCGAATTCAGGTTGGGGGTTGATTTTCGAATTTTTTTCCTAAAAAACCACGTTTTTGGCCCATAACTCAAAATTTTTGTTCCACCGACAGTAAGTTTTATTTCATAATCGGCTAGCCCGCGCGGAGACGCGTCCCTGGACACCTCGGTCGAGGGTCTAGCTCAAAATAAAACTGTTTGTTTTTACATATTAGTGAATTTCTCATAAACGTTATAAGTACCAAAATCCACCTAAGGGAACACAAAAATTATAAAAGTATCGATAACTTTTTTATTTAGGGTCCGATTTTGAAGCTGTTTTCAGCTATTTTAGACTAAACTAGGCAACCGCTTAGTACCTGACCGGTTTGAACCCATTTGAACTCACCCCTAAAAAACTTCCCTTAGAAACCTCACATTTTTAATAATTTTCATTTTAAAAAGTCAAAATCTACGTTGTTTTCAAAATTTTTGTTTTTGTTTCAGTAGATTATAGTTGCAATAGTACTCATCCTTCATCCCTGAAATTTGGTCCGCGATCCGTGTACCCGAATTCAGGTTGGGGGTTGATTTTCGAATTTTTTTTCCTAAAAAACCACGTTTTTGGCCCATAACTCAAAATTTTTGTTCCACCGACAATAAGTTTTATTTCATAATCGGCTAGCCCGCGCGGAGACGCGTCCCTGGACACCTCGGTCGAGGGTCTAGCTCAAAATAAAACTGTTTGTTTTTACATATTAGTGAATTTCTCATAAACGTTATAAGTACCAAAATCCACCTAAGGGAACACAAAAATTATAAAAGTATCGATAACTTTTTTATTTAGGGTCCGATTTTGAAGCTGTTTTCAGCTATTTTAGACAAAACTAGGCTACCGCTTAGTACCTGACCGGTTTGCACCCGAATTTACGCACCCTTGAAAAACTTCCCTTAGAAAATCAACATTTTTAATAATTTTCATTTTAAAAAGTCAAAATCTACGTTGTTTTCAAAATTTTTGTTTCTGTTTCAGTAGATTATAGTTGCAATAGTACTCATCCTTCATCCCTGAAATTTGGTCCGCGATCCGTGTACCCGAATTCAGGTTGGGGGTTGTTTTTCGAAATTTTTTGCTCAAAAACTAGGTTTTTTGACCAAAACCCAAAATTTTTGTTCTTACCACAGCAAGTTTTATTCCATAATCGGCTAGCCCGCGCGGAGACGCGTCTCTGGACACCTCGGTCGAGGGCCTAGCTCGAAATAAAACTGTTTGTTTTTACATATTAGTCAATTTCTCAGAAACGTTATAAGTACCAAAATCCACCTAAGGGAACAAGCAAATTATAAAAGTATCGATAACTTTCTTATTTAGGGTCCGATTTTGAAGCTGTTTTCAGCTATTTTAGACAAAACTAGGCTACCGCTTAGTACCTGACCGGTTTGCACCCGAATTTACGCACCCTTGAAAAACTTCCCTTAGAAAATCAACATTTTTAATAATTTTCATTTTAAAAAGTCAAAATCTACGTTGTTTTCAAAATTTTTGTTTCTGTTTCAGTAGATTATAGTTGCAATAGTACTCATCCTTCATCCCTGAAATTTGGTCCGCGATCCGTGTACCCGAATTCAGGTTGGGGGTTGTTTTTCGAAATTTTTTGCTCAAAAACTAGGTTTTTTGACCAAAACCCAAAATTTTTGTTCTTACCACAGCAAGTTTTATTCCATAATCGGCTAGCCCGCGCGGAGACGCGTCTCTGGACACCTCGGTCGAGGGCCTAGCTCGAAATAAAACTGTTTGTTTTTACATATTAGTCAATTTCTCAGAAACGTTATAAGTACCAAAATCCACCTAAGGGAACAAGCAAATTATAAAAGTATCGATAACTTTCTTATTTAGGGTCCGATTTTGAAGCTGTTTTCAGCTATTTTAGACAAAACTAGGCTACCGCTTAGTACCTGACCGGTTTGCACCCGAATTTACGCACCCTTGAAAAACTTCCCTTAGAAAATCAACATTTTTAATAATTTTCATTTTAAAAAGTCAAAATCTACGTTGTTTTCAAAATTTTTGTTTCTGTTTCAGTAGATTATAGTTGCAATAGTACTCATCCTTCATCCCTGAAATTTGGTCCGCGATCCGTGTACCCGAATTCAGGTTGGGGGTTGTTTTTCGAAATTTTTTGCTCAAAAACTAGGTTTTTTGACCAAAACCCAAAATTTTTGTTCTTACCACAGCAAGTTTTATTCCATAATCGGCTAGCCCGCGCGGAGACGCGTCTCTGGACACCTCGGTCGAGGGCCTAGCTCGAAATAAAACTGTTTGTTTTTACATATTAGTCAATTTCTCAGAAACGTTATAAGTACCAAAATCCACCTAAGGGAACAAGCAAATTATAAAAGTATCGATAACTTTTTTATTTAGGGTCCGATTTTGAAGCTGTTTTCAGCTATTTTAGACAAAACTAGGCTACCGCTTAGTACCTGACCGGTTTGCACCCGAATTTACGCACCCTTGAAAAACTTCCCTTAGAAAATCAACATTTTTAATAATTTTCATTTTAAAAAGTCAAAATCTACGTTGTTTTCAAAATTTTTGTTTCTGTTTCAGTAGATTATAGTTGCAATAGTACTCATCCTTCATCCCTGAAATTTGGTCCGCGATCCGTGTACCCGAATTCAGGTTGGGGGTTGTTTTTCGAAATTTTTTGCTCAAAAACTAGGTTTTTTGACCAAAACCCAAAATTTTTGTTCTTACCACAGCAAGTTTTATTCCATAATCGGCTAGCCCGCGCGGAGACGCGTCTCTGGACACCTCGGTCGAGGGCCTAGCTCGAAATAAAACTGTTTGTTTTTACATATTAGTCAATTTCTCAGAAACGTTATAAGTACCAAAATCCACCTAAGGGAACAAGCAAATTATAAAAGTATCGATAACTTTCTTATTTAGGGTCCGATTTTGAAGCTGTTTTCAGCTATTTTAGACAAAACTAGGCTACCGCTTAGTACCTGACCGGTTTGCACCCGAATTTACGCACCCTTGAAAAACTTCCCTTAGAAAATCAACATTTTTAATAATTTTCATTTTAAAAAGTCAAAATCTACGTTGTTTTCAAAATTTTTGTTTCTGTTTCAGTAGATTATAGTTGCAATAGTACTCATCCTTCATCCCTGAAATTTGGTCCGCGATCCGTGTACCCGAATTCAGGTTGGGGGTTGTTTTTCGAAATTTTTTGCTCAAAAACTAGGTTTTTTGACCAAAACCCAAAATTTTTGTTCTTACCACAGCAAGTTTTATTCCATAATCGGCTAGCCCGCGCGGAGACGCGTCTCTGGACACCTCGGTCGAGGGCCTAGCTCGAAATAAAACTGTTTGTTTTTACATATTAGTCAATTTCTCAGAAACGTTATAAGTACCAAAATCCACCTAAGGGAACAAGCAAATTATAAAAGTATCGATAACTTTCTTATTTAGGGTCCGATTTTGAAGCTGTTTTCAGCTATTTTAGACAAAACTAGGCTACCGCTTAGTACCTGACCGGTTTGCACCCGAATTTACGCACCCTTGAAAAACTTCCCTTAGAAAATCAACATTTTTAATAATTTTCATTTTAAAAAGTCAAAATCTACGTTGTTTTCAAAATTTTTGTTTCTGTTTCAGTAGATTATAGTTGCAATAGTACTCATCCTTCATCCCTGAAATTTGGTCCGCGATCCGTGTACCCGAATTCAGGTTGGGGGTTGTTTTTCGAAATTTTTTGCTCAAAAACTAGGTTTTTTGACCAAAACCCAAAATTTTTGTTCTTACCACAGCAAGTTTTATTCCATAATCGGCTAGCCCGCGCGGAGACGCGTCTCTGGACACCTCGGTCGAGGGCCTAGCTCGAAATAAAACTGTTTGTTTTTACATATTAGTCAATTTCTCAGAAACGTTATAAGTACCAAAATCCACCTAAGGGAACAAGCAAATTATAAAAGTATCGATAACTTTCTTATTTAGGGTCCGATTTTGAAGCTGTTTTCAGCTATTTTAGACAAAACTAGGCTACCGCTTAGTACCTGACCGGTTTGCACCCGAATTTACGCACCCTTGAAAAACTTCCCTTAGAAAATCAACATTTTTAATAATTTTCATTTTAAAAAGTCAAAATCTACGTTGTTTTCAAAATTTTTGTTTCTGTTTCAGTAGATTATAGTTGCAATAGTACTCATCCTTCATCCCTGAAATTTGGTCCGCGATCCGTGTACCCGAATTCAGGTTGGGGGTTGTTTTTCGAAATTTTTTGCTCAAAAACTAGGTTTTTTGACCAAAACCCAAAATTTTTGTTCTTACCACAGCAAGTTTTATTCCATAATCGGCTAGCCCGCGCGGAGACGCGTCTCTGGACACCTCGGTCGAGGGCCTAGCTCGAAATAAAACTGTTTGTTTTTACATATTAGTCAATTTCTCAGAAACGTTATAAGTACCAAAATCCACCTAAGGGAACAAGCAAATTATAAAAGTATCGATAACTTTCTTATTTAGGGTCCGATTTTGAAGCTGTTTTCAGCTATTTTAGACAAAACTAGGCTACCGCTTAGTACCTGACCGGTTTGCACCCGAATTTACGCACCCTTGAAAAACTTCCCTTAGAAAATCAACATTTTTAATAATTTTCATTTTAAAAAGTCAAAATCTACGTTGTTTTCAAAATTTTTGTTTCTGTTTCAGTAGATTATAGTTGCAATAGTACTCATCCTTCATCCCTGAAATTTGGTCCGCGATCCGTGTACCCGAATTCAGGTTGGGGGTTGTTTTTCGAAATTTTTTGCTCAAAAACTAGGTTTTTTGACCAAAACCCAAAATTTTTGTTCTTACCACAGCAAGTTTTATTCCATAATCGGCTAGCCCGCGCGGAGACGCGTCTCTGGACACCTCGGTCGAGGGCCTAGCTCGAAATAAAACTGTTTGTTTTTACATATTAGTCAATTTCTCAGAAACGTTATAAGTACCAAAATCCACCTAAGGGAACAAGCAGCTGCTTTCAAGCGGCTCCTGCCCAACCTCAAGGGGCCAAACGCCTCCTGCCGTAGGCTCTATGCCGGAGTCGTGCGGTCCATGGCCCTTTACGGGGCCCCAGTATGGGCGCGTTCTTTAGGGCGGCGCGCCGCCCACTATCTGAACGCGCCCCAAAGGGTGGTGGCCATACGGCTTGTCCGGGGCTACCGCACGATCTCCGGCGAGGCAGCAAGCCTCCTTGCCGGACTGCCACCGTGGGATCTGGAGGCGATAGTCCTCGCGCGCCTGTTTGAGTGGCGCGCGGAGGCACTACACCGGGGGGAAAACCCACTGCCGCGGCAAGTTGCCGCTCGGCGGGCAGACCTCCGGTGCGATCTCATGGTGGCATGGAGAGAGCGACTGTCGCAACCCCGTGCAGGGCACGCCACAATAGTGGCGATAAGTCCCCTCTTTGAGGAGTGGCTGGAGAGGCGTCATGGCGTCCTCACCTACCGCCTGACGCAGGTCCTCACCGGACACGGAAGTTTCGGGAGGTTCCTGCACATCATCGGGCGGGAGGAAGCGCCCGGGTGTCACCATTGTGACGATCGCCCGGAGGACACGGTGGAGCACACAGTGGCGATCTGCCCGGCTTGGGCGGAGCACCGCCGTGCCCTCGTAGAGGCGATCGGCGGCGGCGATCTCTCGCGTCCGGCCCTGGTTCAGGCCATGGTCCGGAGCGAGAGGGAATGGGAAGCGGTCACCACCTTCTGCGAAGCAGTAATGCTAGCGAAGGAGGTGGCCGGGCGTTTGCGGGAGAGAACATCTGCCCAACCCAGCCGCCGCGGGAGACGCCCATGGCGCCGGGCGCCGCGAGACGACTTCCGGCCACCGTAGATGCGGGCCTGTGGGCGGTGAGCAATGGGTAGTTCACCGTCCGTCCGTCGATTGACGACAGGCCGTGTCGACGGCGCGTTCGTGTTTCACGCGCGCCTCAAAGAGAGTCAGCAAAGCAGAGGGGCTTGCCAGAGCCTCTGCCTGCCGGGGTTGCGGGTTGTTCGAAAGAGATACCGCGGCCTCGGAACGTAAAGGGCAACAGAAGGAACATGGGTGGGTTTTAGTCAGTACAAGTCTGACATGCCCCCCCGCTCCACCCAGAGCGGGGGAAGTCATTGGATGATTTCCCACCCGAAAAAAAAAAAAAAAAAAAAAAAAAAAAAGGGAACAAGCAAATTATAAAAGTATCGATAACTTTCTTATTTAGGGTCCGATTTTGAAGCTGTTTTCAGCTATTTTAGACAAAACTAGGCTACCGCTTAGTACCTGACCGGTTTGCACCCGAATTTACGCACCCTTGAAAAACTTCCCTTAGAAAATCAACATTTTTAATAATTTTCATTTTAAAAAGTCAAAATCTACGTTGTTTTCAAAATTTTTGTTTCTGTTTCAGTAGATTATAGTTGCAATAGTACTCATCCTTCATCCCTGAAATTTGGTCCGCGATCCGTGTACCCGAATTCAGGTTGGGGGTTGTTTTTCGAAATTTTTTGCTCAAAAACTAGGTTTTTTGACCAAAACCCAAAATTTTTGTTCTTACCACAGCAAGTTTTATTCCATAATCGGCTAGCCCGCGCGGAGACGCGTCTCTGGACACCTCGGTCGAGGGCCTAGCTCGAAATAAAACTGTTTGTTTTTACATATTAGTCAATTTCTCAGAAACGTTATAAGTACCAAAATCCACCTAAGGGAACAAGCAGCTGCTTTCAAGCGGCTCCTGCCCAACCTCAAGGGGCCAAACGCCTCCTGCCGTAGGCTCTATGCCGGAGTCGTGCGGTCCATGGCCCTTTACGGGGCCCCAGTATGGGCGCGTTCTTTAGGGCGGCGCGCCGCCCACTATCTGAACGCGCCCCAAAGGGTGGTGGCCATACGGCTTGTCCGGGGCTACCGCACGATCTCCGGCGAGGCAGCAAGCCTCCTTGCCGGACTGCCACCGTGGGATCTGGAGGCGATAGTCCTCGCGCGCCTGTTTGAGTGGCGCGCGGAGGCACTACACCGGGGGGAAAACCCACTGCCGCGGCAAGTTGCCGCTCGGCGGGCAGACCTCCGGTGCGATCTCATGGTGGCATGGAGAGAGCGACTGTCGCAACCCCGTGCAGGGCACGCCACAATAGTGGCGATAAGTCCCCTCTTTGAGGAGTGGCTGGAGAGGCGTCATGGCGTCCTCACCTACCGCCTGACGCAGGTCCTCACCGGACACGGAAGTTTCGGGAGGTTCCTGCACATCATCGGGCGGGAGGAAGCGCCCGGGTGTCACCATTGTGACGATCGCCCGGAGGACACGGTGGAGCACACAGTGGCGATCTGCCCGGCTTGGGCGGAGCACCGCCGTGCCCTCGTAGAGGCGATCGGCGGCGGCGATCTCTCGCGTCCGGCCCTGGTTCAGGCCATGGTCCGGAGCGAGAGGGAATGGGAAGCGGTCACCACCTTCTGCGAAGCAGTAATGCTAGCGAAGGAGGTGGCCGGGCGTTTGCGGGAGAGAACATCTGCCCAACCCAGCCGCCGCGGGAGACGCCCATGGCGCCGGGCGCCGCGAGACGACTTCCGGCCACCGTAGATGCGGGCCTGTGGGCGGTGAGCAATGGGTAGTTCACCGTCCGTCCGTCGATTGACGACAGGCCGTGTCGACGGCGCGTTCGTGTTTCACGCGCGCCTCAAAGAGAGTCAGCAAAGCAGAGGGGCTTGCCAGAGCCTCTGCCTGCCGGGGTTGCGGGTTGTTCGAAAGAGATACCGCGGCCTCGGAACGTAAAGGGCAATAGAAGAAACATGGGTGGGTTTTAGTCAGTACAAGTCTGACATGCCCCCCCGCTCCACCCAGAGCGGGGGAAGTCATTGGATGATTTCCCACCCGAAAAAAAAAAAAAAAAAAAAAAAAGGGAACAAGCAAATTATAAAAGTATCGATAACTTTCTTATTTAGGGTCCGATTTTGAAGCTGTTTTCAGCTATTTTAGACAAAACTAGGCTACCGCTTAGTACCTGACCGGTTTGCACCCGAATTTACGCACCCTTGAAAAACTTCCCTTAGAAAATCAACATTTTTAATAATTTTCATTTTAAAAAGTCAAAATCTACGTTGTTTTCAAAATTTTTGTTTCTGTTTCAGTAGATTATAGTTGCAATAGTACTCATCCTTCATCCCTGAAATTTGGTCCGCGATCCGTGTACCCGAATTCAGGTTGGGGGTTGTTTTTCGAAATTTTTTGCTCAAAAACTAGGTTTTTTGACCAAAACCCAAAATTTTTGTTCTTACCACAGCAAGTTTTATTCCATAATCGGCTAGCCCGCGCGGAGACGCGTCTCTGGACACCTCGGTCGAGGGCCTAGCTCGAAATAAAACTGTTTGTTTTTACATATTAGTCAATTTCTCAGAAACGTTATAAGTACCAAAATCCACCTAAGGGAACAAGCAAATTATAAAAGTATCGATAACTTTCTTATTTAGGGTCCGATTTTGAAGCTGTTTTCAGCTATTTTAGACAAAACTAGGCTACCGCTTAGTACCTGACCGGTTTGCACCCGAATTTACGCACCCTTGAAAAACTTCCCTTAGAAAATCAACATTTTTAATAATTTTCATTTTAAAAAGTCAAAATCTACGTTGTTTTCAAAATTTTTGTTTCTGTTTCAGTAGATTATAGTTGCAATAGTACTCATCCTTCATCCCTGAAATTTGGTCCGCGATCCGTGTACCCGAATTCAGGTTGGGGGTTGTTTTTCGAAATTTTTTGCTCAAAAACTAGGTTTTTTGACCAAAACCCAAAATTTTTGTTCTTACCACAGCAAGTTTTATTCCATAATCGGCTAGCCCGCGCGGAGACGCGTCTCTGGACACCTCGGTCGAGGGCCTAGCTCGAAATAAAACTGTTTGTTTTTACATATTAGTCAATTTCTCAGAAACGTTATAAGTACCAAAATCCACCTAAGGGAACAAGCAAATTATAAAAGTATCGATAACTTTCTTATTTAGGGTCCGATTTTGAAGCTGTTTTCAGCTATTTTAGACAAAACTAGGCTACCGCTTAGTACCTGACCGGTTTGCACCCGAATTTACGCACCCTTGAAAAACTTCCCTTAGAAAATCAACATTTTTAATAATTTTCATTTTAAAAAGTCAAAATCTACGTTGTTTTCAAAATTTTTGTTTCTGTTTCAGTAGATTATAGTTGCAATAGTACTCATCCTTCATCCCTGAAATTTGGTCCGCGATCCGTGTACCCGAATTCAGGTTGGGGGTTGTTTTTCGAAATTTTTTGCTCAAAAACTAGGTTTTTTGACCAAAACCCAAAATTTTTGTTCTTACCACAGCAAGTTTTATTCCATAATCGGCTAGCCCGCGCGGAGACGCGTCTCTGGACACCTCGGTCGAGGGCCTAGCTCGAAATAAAACTGTTTGTTTTTACATATTAGTCAATTTCTCAGAAACGTTATAAGTACCAAAATCCACCTAAGGGAACAAGCAAATTATAAAAGTATCGATAACTTTCTTATTTAGGGTCCGATTTTGAAGCTGTTTTCAGCTATTTTAGACAAAACTAGGCTACCGCTTAGTACCTGACCGGTTTGCACCCGAATTTACGCACCCTTGAAAAACTTCCCTTAGAAAATCAACATTTTTAATAATTTTCATTTTAAAAAGTCAAAATCTACGTTGTTTTCAAAATTTTTGTTTCTGTTTCAGTAGATTATAGTTGCAATAGTACTCATCCTTCATCCCTGAAATTTGGTCCGCGATCCGTGTACCCGAATTCAGGTTGGGGGTTGTTTTTCGAAATTTTTTGCTCAAAAACTAGGTTTTTTGACCAAAACCCAAAATTTTTGTTCTTACCACAGCAAGTTTTATTCCATAATCGGCTAGCCCGCGCGGAGACGCGTCTCTGGACACCTCGGTCGAGGGCCTAGCTCGAAATAAAACTGTTTGTTTTTACATATTAGTCAATTTCTCAGAAACGTTATAAGTACCAAAATCCACCTAAGGGAACAAGCAAATTATAAAAGTATCGATAACTTTCTTATTTAGGGTCCGATTTTGAAGCTGTTTTCAGCTATTTTAGACAAAACTAGGCTACCGCTTAGTACCTGACCGGTTTGCACCCGAATTTACGCACCCTTGAAAAACTTCCCTTAGAAAATCAACATTTTTAATAATTTTCATTTTAAAAAGTCAAAATCTACGTTGTTTTCAAAATTTTTGTTTCTGTTTCAGTAGATTATAGTTGCAATAGTACTCATCCTTCATCCCTGAAATTTGGTCCGCGATCCGTGTACCCGAATTCAGGTTGGGGGTTGTTTTTCGAAATTTTTTGCTCAAAAACTAGGTTTTTTGACCAAAACCCAAAATTTTTGTTCTTACCACAGCAAGTTTTATTCCATAATCGGCTAGCCCGCGCGGAGACGCGTCTCTGGACACCTCGGTCGAGGGCCTAGCTCGAAATAAAACTGTTTGTTTTTACATATTAGTCAATTTCTCAGAAACGTTATAAGTACCAAAATCCACCTAAGGGAACAAGCAAATTATAAAAGTATCGATAACTTTCTTATTTAGGGTCCGATTTTGAAGCTGTTTTCAGCTATTTTAGACAAAACTAGGCTACCGCTTAGTACCTGACCGGTTTGCACCCGAATTTACGCACCCTTGAAAAACTTCCCTTAGAAAATCAACATTTTTAATAATTTTCATTTTAAAAAGTCAAAATCTACGTTGTTTTCAAAATTTTTGTTTCTGTTTCAGTAGATTATAGTTGCAATAGTACTCATCCTTCATCCCTGAAATTTGGTCCGCGATCCGTGTACCCGAATTCAGGTTGGGGGTTGTTTTTCGAAATTTTTTGCTCAAAAACTAGGTTTTTTGACCAAAACCCAAAATTTTTGTTCTTACCACAGCAAGTTTTATTCCATAATCGGCTAGCCCGCGCGGAGACGCGTCTCTGGACACCTCGGTCGAGGGCCTAGCTCGAAATAAAACTGTTTGTTTTTACATATTAGTCAATTTCTCAGAAACGTTATAAGTACCAAAATCCACCTAAGGGAACAAGCAAATTATAAAAGTATCGATAACTTTCTTATTTAGGGTCCGATTTTGAAGCTGTTTTCAGCTATTTTAGACAAAACTAGGCTACCGCTTAGTACCTGACCGGTTTGCACCCGAATTTACGCACCCTTGAAAAACTTCCCTTAGAAAATCAACATTTTTAATAATTTTCATTTTAAAAAGTCAAAATCTACGTTGTTTTCAAAATTTTTGTTTCTGTTTCAGTAGATTATAGTTGCAATAGTACTCATCCTTCATCCCTGAAATTTGGTCCGCGATCCGTGTACCCGAATTCAGGTTGGGGGTTGTTTTTCGAAATTTTTTGCTCAAAAACTAGGTTTTTTGACCAAAACCAAAAATTTTTGTTCTTACCACAGCAAGTTTTATTCCATAATCGGCTAGCCCGCGCGGAGACGCGTCTCTGGACACCTCGGTCGAGGGCCTAGCTCGAAATAAAACTGTTTGTTTTTACATATTAGTCAATTTCTCAGAAACGTTATAAGTACCAAAATCCACCTAAGGGAACAAGCAAATTATAAAAGTATCGATAACTTTCTTATTTAGGGTCCGATTTTGAAGCTGTTTTCAGCTATTTTAGACAAAACTAGGCTACCGCTTAGTACCTGACCGGTTTGCACCCGAATTTACGCACCCTTGAAAAACTTCCCTTAGAAAATCAACATTTTTAATAATTTTCATTTTAAAAAGTCAAAATCTACGTTGTTTTCAAAATTTTTGTTTCTGTTTCAGTAGATTATAGTTGCAATAGTACTCATCCTTCATCCCTGAAATTTGGTCCGCGATCCGTGTACCCGAATTCAGGTTGGGGGTTGTTTTTCGAAATTTTTTGCTCAAAAACTAGGTTTTTTGACCAAAACCCAAAATTTTTGTTCTTACCACAGCAAGTTTTATTCCATAATCGGCTAGCCCGCGCGGAGACGCGTCTCTGGACACCTCGGTCGAGGGCCTAGCTCGAAATAAAACTGTTTGTTTTTACATATTAGTCAATTTCTCAGAAACGTTATAAGTACCAAAATCCACCTAAGGGAACAAGCAGCTGCTTTCAAGCGGCTCCTGCCCAACCTCAAGGGGCCAAACGCCTCCTGCCGTAGGCTCTATGCCGGAGTCGTGCGGTCCATGGCCCTTTACGGGGCCCCAGTATGGGCGCGTTCTTTAGGGCGGCGCGCCGCCCACTATCTGAACGCGCCCCAAAGGGTGGTGGCCATACGGCTTGTCCGGGGCTACCGCACGATCTCCGGCGAGGCAGCAAGCCTCCTTGCCGGACTGCCACCGTGGGATCTGGAGGCGATAGTCCTCGCGCGCCTGTTTGAGTGGCGCGCGGAGGCACTACACCGGGGGGAAAACCCACTGCCGCGGCAAGTTGCCGCTCGGCGGGCAGACCTCCGGTGCGATCTCATGGTGGCATGGAGAGAGCGACTGTCGCAACCCCGTGCAGGGCACGCCACAATAGTGGCGATAAGTCCCCTCTTTGAGGAGTGGCTGGAGAGGCGTCATGGCGTCCTCACCTACCGCCTGACGCAGGTCCTCACCGGACACGGAAGTTTCGGGAGGTTCCTGCACATCATCGGGCGGGAGGAAGCGCCCGGGTGTCACCATTGTGACGATCGCCCGGAGGACACGGTGGAGCACACAGTGGCGATCTGCCCGGCTTGGGCGGAGCACCGCCGTGCCCTCGTAGAGGCGATCGGCGGCGGCGATCTCTCGCGTCCGGCCCTGGTTCAGGCCATGGTCCGGAGCGAGAGGGAATGGGAAGCGGTCACCACCTTCTGCGAAGCAGTAATGCTAGCGAAGGAGGTGGCCGGGCGTTTGCGGGAGAGAACATCTGCCCAACCCAGCCGCCGCGGGAGACGCCCATGGCGCCGGGCGCCGCGAGACGACTTCCGGCCACCGTAGATGCGGGCCTGTGGGCGGTGAGCAATGGGTAGTTCACCGTCCGTCCGTCGATTGACGACAGGCCGTGTCGACGGCGCGTTCGTGTTTCACGCGCGCCTCAAAGAGAGTCAGCAAAGCAGAGGGGCTTGCCAGAGCCTCTGCCTGCCGGGGTTGCGGGTTGTTCGAAAGAGATACCGCGGCCTCGGAACGTAAAGGGCAACAGAAGGAACATGGGTGGGTTTTAGTCAGTACAAGTCTGACATGCCCCCCCGCTCCACCCAGAGCGGGGGAAGTCATTGGATGATTTCCCACCCGAAAAAAAAAAAAAAAAAAAAAAAAAAAAAGGGAACAAACAAATTATAAAAGTATCGATAACTTTCTTATTTAGGGTCCGATTTTGAAGCTGTTTTCAGCTATTTTAGACAAAACTAGGCTACCGCTTAGTACCTGACCGGTTTGCACCCGAATTTACGCACCCTTGAAAAACTTCCCTTAGAAAATCAACATTTTTAATAATTTTCATTTTAAAAAGTCAAAATCTACGTTGTTTTCAAAATTTTTGTTTCTGTTTCAGTAGATTATAGTTGCAATAGTACTCATCCTTCATCCCTGAAATTTGGTCCGCGATCCGTGTACCCGAATTCAGGTTGGGGGTTGTTTTTCGAAATTTTTTGCTCAAAAACTAGGTTTTTTGACCAAAACCCAAAATTTTTGTTCTTACCACAGCAAGTTTTATTCCATAATCGGCTAGCCCGCGCGGAGACGCGTCTCTGGACACCTCGGTCGAGGGCCTAGCTCGAAATAAAACTGTTTGTTTTTACATATTAGTCAATTTCTCAGAAACGTTATAAGTACCAAAATCCACCTAAGGGAACAAGCAAATTATAAAAGTATCGATAACTTTCTTATTTAGGGTCCGATTTTGAAGCTGTTTTCAGCTATTTTAGACAAAACTAGGCTACCGCTTAGTACCTGACCGGTTTGCACCCGAATTTACGCACCCTTGAAAAACTTCCCTTAGAAAATCAACATTTTTAATAATTTTCATTTTAAAAAGTCAAAATCTACGTTGTTTTCAAAATTTTTGTTTCTGTTTCAGTAGATTATAGTTGCAATAGTACTCATCCTTCATCCCTGAAATTTGGTCCGCGATCCGTGTACCCGAATTCAGGTTGGGGGTTGTTTTTCGAAATTTTTTGCTCAAAAACTAGGTTTTTTGACCAAAACCCAAAATTTTTGTTCTTACCACAGCAAGTTTTATTCCATAATCGGCTAGCCCGCGCGGAGACGCGTCTCTGGACACCTCGGTCGAGGGCCTAGCTCGAAATAAAACTGTTTGTTTTTACATATTAGTCAATTTCTCAGAAACGTTATAAGTACCAAAATCCACCTAAGGGAACAAGCAAATTATAAAAGTATCGATAACTTTCTTATTTAGGGTCCGATTTTGAAGCTGTTTTCAGCTATTTTAGACAAAACTAGGCTACCGCTTAGTACCTGACCGGTTTGCACCCGAATTTACGCACCCTTGAAAAACTTCCCTTAGAAAATCAACATTTTTAATAATTTTCATTTTAAAAAGTCAAAATCTACGTTGTTTTCAAAATTTTTGTTTCTGTTTCAGTAGATTATAGTTGCAATAGTACTCATCCTTCATCCCTGAAATTTGGTCCGCGATCCGTGTACCCGAATTCAGGTTGGGGGTTGTTTTTCGAAATTTTTTGCTCAAAAACTAGGTTTTTTGACCAAAACCCAAAATTTTTGTTCTTACCACAGCAAGTTTTATTCCATAATCGGCTAGCCCGCGCGGAGACGCGTCTCTGGACACCTCGGTCGAGGGCCTAGCTCGAAATAAAAATCCCCGCCCACCCACCCTATAGTGTATAGGAAGGCTGGGGTGGTCGGCAGTTATTATTTCTTGTAATTTTATTTTACTTTTTGGCTTAATAGTAATCTCGTTTTGACACATAAATAGGGTTTTAAGGGTTAAAAGCGCTTGAATTTATTATTTTATCTTTATTTTTGACTATATTATATATTGATTTTAATTGACAGTATTTATTTTTACATTTTTGTGTTAATTGTATTGTCTCTAAATTGTTATTATTCCTTCTGTGTTTCCCCCTTTACAGGGACACAGAAGTTCCAAGTGTTCTGTTCTCTCTATTTTAAATTTTATTTTATTCTGACCTCCTCTCTACAGGGGTTTATTTTAACCGATTCAGTTCCCCGTTTTAAACATGTTTCGCACCCCATCTAGCACCGTAAGGACTCCCAGGTCGCGTAGCTCGTCGCGTTCGGCGGAGAAAGTGGAGACCTCGTCTGCTATTGCGAGAAGGAGAATTTCCTTCGGAGACGACACTCCTTCTCTCTCGCAAGAGGGCTGTGCTGTCCCGGTGACGCAACGAGCTACTGCGGATTACTCTCGCCCGCTCAAAAAGTCTGAGGCCGGGTACCCCAGTCGCACTGCGGAGGCGAGAGCTTGCCTGAGCAAGGCTAAGGTCAATTTGGGCAACTCTCGCAACCTCAAGGCCGAAATAAAGACTGCGGTGCTCGAAGCCATAAACAGGCTTTTTGAGCTGGTAAAGGAGTCTGAGCGGGACAAGGCCCCTCTCGCGCCTTCAGCCGTACCGGTTCCCGCGACCGCCGCTGACCCCTGTCCCCAACCCATCCCCACCGAAATCCTTGCTGGCCAGACTGAGCTCCTTAACACCCTAAAGGAGCATATCTCGGAGTTAAAGGACAACTCCGAGAAACTCGAGAGACTCCGAGACAGTCTGGCCAACAGGGAAAGTGTTGGAGAGACCACCTACGCGAGTGTTGCGGCTGTCACCAAGAGCCAAACCGGGGCTCAGGCCCTGGAGCGTACGACGCTTCACTCCGTGGTCGTCTCCTCAACACAGGAGATGGATACGGCGGACGAAATTCTTGAAAGGGTGAGGAAAGCGGCGGACGCGAAGGAGGGCTGGGTGCGCGTTGAGAGGGTCAGAAAAGCGAAAGACCAACGGGTAATAATGGGGTGCGCCACGAGGGACGAGAGAACGAAACTCAAAGCCCGATTGGAGGCGGCCGGAGAAAACCTCGTCGTCGAGGAAGTAAAAAATCGAGACCCGCTTCTGGTTCTTAGGGACGTTCTGTTAGTACACAGCGATGAAGAAGTGCTGAGAGCCCTTAGGAACCAGAACCGGGAGATATTTCACGGCCTCGAGGACGAGGACCACAGAATTTGTATTAAATATCGGCGGAAAACAAGAAACCCTCATGTAAATAGCATTGTGCTGAGTGTCAACCCAGTAATCTGGAGAAGGGCACTCGAAGGGGGCAAACTTCGGATTGATCTCCAGAGAGTGCGCGTCGAAGACCAGACGCCTCTGGTGCAGTGCACCCGCTGCTTGGGATACGGGCATGGAAAACGCCTGTGCTCGGAGCCCGCTGACCTGTGTAGCCACTGCGGCGGTCCACACCTCAGGGCGGACTGCCCGGTTAAACGGGTTGGCGAAGTAGCGGTGTGCGTGAACTGCACCAGAGCCAAGCTGGGGGAGCACTCACACAATGCTTTCAGCAACGACTGCCCGATACGTAGGAAGTGGGACGCATTTGCTAGAGCCTCAATAGCATACTGCTAAAGTTGTCGATGCGCCCACTTCCGCGTACATAGAGAAGACTGACTCGACACAACCAGATAGCAGACGCATTGAGCAGGCCACTGGGGTTGGCTCAATGGAAACCGAAAACTGGAGTTGCTTTCGTAAGAAAGCGACTGGAGTTATGCTGGACAGTGAGTCAACTCTAGTGAGCTTGTCAAGTTGTGTCGTGTCTGAAAGCGCTCTCTCTCTGAAAGCCAATGCAATATTAATGCACAATACCATTAGAGATAAACCAGGTTTTAATACACGTGATATCCAATAATATACTAAGTATAAAAATTGAATATCAATCGGTCATTAAAACAAGCTAGGCAACAGATTTACGTAAACAACATGTAATTTATTATAACGTTAGTAAAGATATTGTGTGATATGTAAACAAATTTAAAACCAAAATTAACAGAAATATATCCAATACTTAGTAATATATGTGTATATACGAGCAGGGCAATAAATAGAACGTCGATATCGAAAAACGTAGAGAAACAGTAAAATAATTAAGATAATGTAAAATAATAAATTTAGCAAAAAACAAAACAGTAAGTAAAATAATTGTAAAAACTTTTGGCGTAGTAAAATAGTAAAATTAATATAAATGCGAAACAAAACGCGCACAGTGTGGTTTTCCGGCCACCAAACAACATGATCAAACCAAAACAATAGACGCTAAGGTCTCTGATCATGTTAGAGGGACACTTGGAAAGGCAGGAGTGGTTTTTAGTCGGTTCGAGTCCGACACTACCTCGACTGTCTCACTACTCGTGAGGCAGTCGAGGTGTCCGTGGGGATTTCCCACTCCTGCCACAAAAAAAAAAAAAAAAAAAAAAAAAAAAAAAAAAAAAAAAAAAAAAAAAAAAAACCTAACCTAACCTAACCTAACCTAACCCCAGGCTGAAATGGCATCTCATACCGCGGCTCAGTACTCGCCAGTATGGCTTCATGCCCCAAAGGAGCACCGAGGACTCCCTCTATAACATGATACAATATATCAAAGGGAAGTTGGACAACAAGAAACTAATCACTGTTGTGTCACTTGATATAGAGGGAGCCTTCGACAGTGCATGGTGGCCGGCAATAAGAACCAGACTGGCTGAGGAAAAGTGCCCGGTGAATGTCAGGCGGATGCTAGACAGCTACTTGACCGGTAGGAGTGTGCGACTCAGGTACGCGGGTGTGGAGTGCCTGAGACACACAAATAAGGGGTGTGTGCAAGGGTCTATTGGCGGTCCGATCCTGTGGAACCTAATACTAGACCCTCTTCTGAAAGGGCTGGAGGAACGGGGAGACCACTGCCAGGCTTTCGCCGATGACGTGGTCATGATCTTCGACGGTGACACAGCATTGGAGGTTCAAAGACAGGCCAATGCCGCCCTCGAGTATGTTCGGGCGTGGGGCATCAGAAATAAGCTGAAGTTTGCACCACATAAAACTTGTGCAATGGTAGTAACCAGGAAGCTTAAGTACGATGTCCCACTCCTGAGCATGGGCGGGGTAGACATTGGCATGTCCAATGAAATTAAAATACTGGGGCTCACCGTCGACCACCAGCTCACTTTTAACAGCCATGTCGCCAACGTTTGCAGAAAGGCTGTAAACATCTACAAACAGCTGGCACGAGCGGCAAAAGTGAGCTGGGGCCTTCACCCGGAGATCATCCGCGTCATCTATACGGCAGCGGTCGAACCGATTATCCTGTACGCTGCCAGCGCCTGGGCACCTGCCGCCAAAAAAGTAGGGGTAATCAAACAACTGAACGTGGTCCAGAGGGGGTTTGCGCAGAAGATGTGCAAAGCTTACCGCACGGTATCCCTGAACTCGGCACTGGTGCTGGCTGGGATACTGCCACTTGACCTACGTGTAAGGGAAGTGGCTGCATTATACGAGGCCAAGAGGGGGGTACCTCAGCCAGTGTTGGGAGGCGGGGAGGTCGAGCGGATGGCTCCAGCAGCAGAGGCTCCGCACCCCGCAGACCTTGTCGAACTAGAGTTCGGAAGCCTGGTAGACGAGGATCAATACGAGAGCCACAGCGACTTCGCTGTGCGCATTTTCACAGACGGCAGCAAAATTGAGGGCAAGGTTGGGGCGGCGCTATCTTTGTGGAATGGTGCCACCGAAACGAAGACCCTCAAGCTTGCTTTGCCGTCTTACAGCACCGTCTACCAGGCTGAGCTACTGGCCCTACAAAGAGCGGCAAGAGAGGTTGCCAAGCGAAAGGAAAGGACGTTCGGCATCTTCAGCGACTCCAGGGCGGCCCTTCAGTCGGTCGTAAACGTAAGATCCTCCCACCCCTTGGCTATAGAAACAAGGGACGCCATCAGACACTGCAAGCTCCAGAACAAGAGCGTCTCCCTGTTCTGGATAAAAGCACACGCGGGGTTGGAGGGAAACGAACGAGCCGACCAACTTGCGAAGGAAGCTGCCCTGAAGTCGAAGAAGAAGCCGGATTACGACCTGTGCCCCATATCATTCGTCAAGCGGCAGATCCGTATGCAGTCGCTTGACGAGTGGAATGAGAGGTACAAGAGCGGTGGCACAGCCTCCGTGACTAAAATGTTCCTGCCTGATGCGATCGACGCCCACAAAATAGTGCTTAGACTGAAACCAGCCGGTATAGTCACACAAATTTTAACGGGGCACGGTGGGTTCTCCGAATACCTGCACCGTTTCAAGTGTAAGGAGAACCCAGCGTGCATCTGCGAACCGGACAAAGTGGAGTCGATCGCACATATTCTCGTGGAATGCCCGGTATTTGTGAGAGAGAGATTAAACGTCGAAACATCTATAGGAACGGCTATCACAAACTCAACAATCAAAGGTATAATGTCAAACAATAAACACAGACAGATCTTTTTGGAGTACAGCGTTAATATTGTCAAAAAAGTAATAAAAAGAAATAAAGAAAATCAAAGTTAAAGTCAAGTCAAAATTTTAGTGCTTTATTAAATATGTTATTCTTCAGGAAACGATATTTACATACAAGCGCAAAATTAGACGAAACAAAACAAGTATTAATATAAAAGAAATTTATTAACAACAAAATGTAATTTATTTATTTATTTAAAATAAAAGCTGTTAAAACGAAAAGTGCTAAAAAGGTCTCTGACCATGTCAGAGGGACACGTGCAGAGCAGGAGGGTGGTTTTAGTCGGTTCGAGTCCGACACTACCTCGACTGCCTCATTACTTGTGAGGCAGTCGAGGTGTCCGTGGGGATTTCCCCCTCCTGCCAAAAAAAAAAAAAAAAAAAAAAAAAAAAAAAAAAAAAAAAAAAAAAAAAAAAAAAAAACCTAACCTAACCTAACCTAACCTAACCTAACCTAACCTAACCTAACCTAACCTAACCTAACCTAACCTAACCTAACCTAACCTAACCTAACCTAACCCATCGATAACTTTTTTATTTAGGGTCCGATTTTGAAGCTGTTTTCAGCTATTTTAGACAAAACTAGGCATCCGCTTAGTACCTGACCGGTTTGAACCCATTTGAACGCACCCTTAAAAAACTTCCCTTAGAAAACTCACATTTTTAATAATTTTCATTTTCAAAAGTCAAAATCTACGTTGTTTTCAAAATTTTTTGTTTTTGTTTCAGTAGATTATAGTTGCAATAGTACTCACCCTTCATCCCTGAAATTTGGTCCGCGATCCGTGTACCCAAATTCAGGTTGGGGGTTGATTTTCGAAATTTTTTGCTCAAAAACTAGGTTTTTTGACCAAAACCCAAAATTTTTGTTCTTACCACAATAAGTTTTATTCCATAATCGGCTAGCCCGCGCGGAGACGCGTCTCTGGACACCTCGGTCGAGGGCCTAGCTCGAAATAAAACTGTTTGTTTTTTCATATTAGTCAATTTCTCAGAAACGTTATAAGTACCAAAATCCACCTAAGGGAACAAGCAAAACATAAAAGTATCGATATCTTTCTTATTTAGGGTCCGATTTTGAAGCTGTTTTCAGCTATTTTAGACAAAACTAGGCATCCGCTTAGTACCTGACCGGTTTGAACCCATTTGAACGCACCCTTAAAAAACTTCCCTTAGAAAACTCACATTTTTAATAATTTTCATTTTCAAAAGTCAAAATCTACGTTGTTTTCAAAATTTTTTGTTTTTGTTTCAGTAGATTATAGTTGCAATAGTACTCACCCTTCATCCCTGAAATTTGGTCCGCGATCCGTGTACCCAAATTCAGGTTGGGGGTTGATTTTCGAAATTTTTTGCTCAAAAACTAGGTTTTTTTGACCAAAACCCAAAATTTTTGTTCTTACCACAATAAGTTTTATTCCATAATCGGCTAGCCCGCGCGGAGACGCGTCTCTGGACACCTCGGTCGAGGGCCTAGCTCGAAATAAAAATCCCCGCCCACCCACCCTATAGTGTATAGGAAGGCTGGGGTGGTCGGCAGTCATATTTTTATTTCATTCAATTTAGCTTCTCTAACCTCTGTTTTATCTATTTTTCGCTGTTAGATAGGTTTTTAAGGGTAAAACGGCTCAAAATCGTCATATATATTATTATTTTGACCTAGCTACTAAGGCTTTTTTAGTTATTTAATTGACAATAATTAATTAATTATACAACTTTGTGTTTCTTGTTTTGTCTTTAAATTCTTATTATATTTCTGTGTTACCCCCCTTTACAGGGACGCAGAAGTACCAAGTGTCCTGTCCTCTCTGTTTTTTTTTTTTTTTTAAAGATATTTTTTACTTTGACCTCCTCTCTACAGGGGTATATTTTTAACCTTTTTAAACATGTTTCGCACCCCATCCAGCACCGTGAAGACTCTAAGGTCGCGTAGCTCATCGCGTTCGCCGGAGAAAGTGGGGCCTTCGTCTGCTATTGCGAGAAGGAGAATCTCCTTCGGAGACAAATCTCCTTCCGCCACGCAAGAGCGCTCTGCTGTCCCGGCAGCGCGCTTAGCTACTGCGGATTACTCTCGCCCGCTCAAGAAGTCTGAGGCCGGGTACCCCAGTCGCACTGCGGAGGCGAGAGCTTGCCTGAGCAAGGCTAAGGTCAACTTGGGCAACTCTCGCAACCTCAAGGCCGAGATCAAGACTGCGGTGCTCGAAGCCATAAACAGGCTTTTTGAGCTGGTGAAGGAGTCTGAGCGGGATGGGGCCCCTCCCGCGCCTTCAGCCGTACCGGTCCCCGCGCCCGCTGCTGACCCCAGTCCCCAACCCATCCCCACCGAAATCCTTGCTGGCCAGACTGAGCTGCTTAACACCCTAAAGGAGCATATCTTGGAGCTAAAGGACAACTCCGAGAAACTCGAGAGACTCCGAGACAGTCTGGCCAGCAGGGAAACTGTTGGAGAGACCACCTACGCGAGTGTTGCGGCTGTCACTAAGAGCCACACCGGGGCTCAGGCCCTGGAGCGTACGACGCTTCACTCCGTGGTCGTCTCTTCAACACAGGAGATTGATACGGCGGACGAAATTCTAGAAAGGGTGAGGAAAGCGGCGGACGCGAAGGAGGGCTGGGTGCGCGTCGAGAGGGTCAGAAAGGCGCGAGACCAAAAGGTCATAATGGGGTGCGCGACGATGGAGGAGAGGACGAAACTGAAGCAGCGCCTACAGGCGGCCGGAGAGAGCCTCGTCGTCGAGGAAGTAAGAAATCGTGACCCGCTTCTGGTTCTTAGGGACGTGCTGTTAGTACACAGTGACGAAGAAGTGCTGAAGGCCCTTAAGAACCAGAACCGGGAGATATTTCACGGCCTCGAGGACGAGGATCACAGATTGACCATTAAATACAGGCGAAAGACTCGAAACCCGCATGTGAATAGCATTGTGCTGAGTGTCAACCCAGCAATCTGGAGAAGGGCACTCGAAGGAGGCAAACTTCGGATTGACCTGCAGAGAGTGCGCGTCGAAGATCAGACGCCTCTGGTGCAGTGTACCCGCTGCTTGGCATACGGTCACGGCAAACGCCTGTGTACGGAGCCAGCCGATCTGTGCAGCCATTGCGGTGGCCCACACCTCAATGCGGACTGCCCGGTCAGACAGGTCGGCGAAGCAGCGGCGTGCGTTAACTGCACCAGAGCCAAGCTGGGGGAGCATCAGCACAATGCATTCAGCAATGATTGCCCGGTACGTCGGAAGTGGGACGCATTCGCTAGAGCATCAATAGCATACTGCTAAAGTTGTCGATGCACCCACTTCCGCGTACACAGAGATGACTGATTCGACACAACCAGATAGCAGAGGCATTGAGCGAGCCGTTAGGGTTGGCTCAGTGGAGATCGGGAACTGGAGTCGCTTTCGTAAGAAAGCGACTGGAGTTTTACTGGACGGTGGGTCAACTCTGGCGAGCTTGTCAAGTTGTGTCGAATCAGGAAAACTTCTAACAGACCGTAACAGAATTAAATACTTTTGTAGTGTAGACACAGAAAATAAACAAATATTTTGAAAATATTTGATAATAAATTATATATTGAATATATAGATTGACTATCACACAAATAGTTTCAAAAAACACAAAAAAAAAAAAAAAAAAAAAAAAAAAACACAACATAAAAATTATTGTAAATTAAATAAAATAATCTAGAAGGTAGTATATTTATATAGAACAATTAGTAGCATATTATTTTAAAAAACTGTTAAATACGGGCACAAATAAAAGGGTTACAAAAGTGGTACATACATAAAACAAAATATAAGTAAAAAACAATATATTAAATCAGTGAAAAGTAGTCATAAAAAGTCTAGATACCAAACGGGCATAAAAATGTACAATAAACAAATAAATGGCTATTAATAAATAAAAGTGGTACATACAAATATTGAAAATTAACTCGAGCTTTACTTTCTAGCCAACATACAAATGTAAAAGAGAGTGCGCCAAATGTGGTCCTCCGGCCACCTAAGTACATAATCAAGACAAAAAAACAGGTATAAAGGTCTCTGATTATGTTAGAGGGACACTTGGAAAGGCAGGAGTGGTTTTTAGTCGGTTCGAGTCCGATAACCTAACCTAACCTAACCTAACCTAACCTAACCTAACCTAACCTAACCTAACCTAACCTAACCTAACCTAACCTAACCCAAAAAAAAAAAAAAAAAAAAAAAAAAAAAAAAAAAAAAAAAAAAACATAAAAGTATCGATATCTTTCTTATTTAGGGTCCGATTTTGAAGCTGTTTTCAGCTATTTTAGACAAAACTAGGCTTCCGCTTAGTACCTGACCGGTTTGCACCCGAATTTACGCACCCTTGAAAAACTTCCCTTAGAAAATCAACATTTTTAATAATTTTTAATTTAAAAAGTCAAAATCTACGTTGTTTTCAAAATTTTTGTTTTTGTTTCAGTAGATTATAGTTGCAATAGTACTCATCCTTCATCCCTGAAATTTGGTCCGCGATCCGTGTACCCAAATTCAGGTTGGGGGTTGTTTTTCGAAATTTTTTGCTCAAAAACTAGGTTTTTTGACCAAAACCCAAAATTTTTGTTCCACCGACAGTAAGTTTTATTCCATAATCGGCTAGCCCGCGCGGAGACGCGTCTCTGGACACCTCGGTCGAGGGCCTAGCTCGAAATAAAACTGTTTGTTTTTTCATATTAGTCAATTTCTCAGAAACGTTCTAAGTACCAAAATCCACCTAAGGGAACAAGCAAAACATAAAAGTATCGATATCTTTCTTATTTAGGGTCCGATTTTGAAGCTGTTTTCAGCTATTTTAGACAAAACTAGGCTTCCGCTTAGTACCTGACCGGTTTGCACCCGAATTTACGCACCCTTGAAAAACTTCCCTTAGAAAATCAACATTTTTAATAATTTTTAATTTAAAAAGTCAAAATCTACGTTGTTTTCAAAATTTTTGTTTTTGTTTCAGTAGATTATAGTTGCAATAGTACTCATCCTTCATCCCTGAAATTTGGTCCGCGATCCGTGTACCCAAATTCAGGTTGGGGGTTGTTTTTCGAAATTTTTTGCTCAAAAACTAGGTTTTTTGACCAAAACCCAAAATTTTTGTTCCACCGACAGTAAGTTTTATTCCATAATCGGCTAGCCCGCGCGGAGACGCGTCTCTGGACACCTCGGTCGAGGGCCTAGCTCGAAATAAAACTGTTTGTTTTTTCATATTAGTCAATTTCTCAGAAACGTTCTAAGTACCAAAATCCACCTAAGGGAACAAGCAAAACATAAAAGTATCGATATCTTTCTTATTTAGGGTCCGATTTTGAAGCTGTTTTCAGCTATTTTAGACAAAACTAGGCTTCCGCTTAGTACCTGACCGGTTTGCACCCGAATTTACGCACCCTTGAAAAACTTCCCTTAGAAAATCAACATTTTTAATAATTTTTAATTTAAAAAGTCAAAATCTACGTTGTTTTCAAAATTTTTGTTTTTGTTTCAGTAGATTATAGTTGCAATAGTACTCATCCTTCATCCCTGAAATTTGGTCCGCGATCCGTGTACCCAGATTCAGGTTGGGGGTTGTTTTTCGAAATTTTTTGCTCAAAAACTAGGTTTTTTGACCAAAACCCAAAATTTTTGTTCCACCGACAGTAAGTTTTATTCCATAATCGGCTAGCCCGCGCGGAGACGCGTCTCTGGACACCTCGGTCGAGGGCCTAGCTCGAAATAAAAATCCCCGCCCACCCACCCTATAGTGTATAGGAAGGCTGGGGTGGTCGGCAGTCATATTTTTATTTCATTCAATTTAGCTTCTCTAACCTCTGTTTTTTCTATTTTTCGCTGTAAGATAGGTTTTTAAGGGTAAAACGGCTCAAAATCGACATTTTATTATTATTTTGACCTAGCTGCTAAGGCTTTTTAGTTATTTTAATTGACAATATTTAATTATTCATTTCTGTGTTACTTGTTTGTCTTAAATTCTTATTATATTTCTGTGTTACCCCCTTTACAGGAACACAGAAGTACCAAGTGTCCTGTTCTCTCTGTTTTTAAAAGATATTTTTACATTGACCTCCTCTCTACAGGGGTATATTTTTAAACCGTTTTTAACATGTTTCGCACCCCATCCAGCACCGTGAAGACTCTTAGGTCGCGTAGCTCATCGCGTTCGCCGGAGAAAGTGGGGCCTTCGTCTGCTATTGCGAGAAGGAGAATCTCCTTCGGAGACAAATCTCCTTCCGCCACGCAAGAGGGCTCTGCTGTCCCGGCAGCGCGCTTAGCTACTGCGGATTACTCTTGCCCGCTCAAGAAGCCTGAGGCCGGGTACCCCAGTCGCACTGCGGAGGCGAGAGCTTGCCTGAGCAAGGCTAAGGTCAACTTGGGCAACTCTCGCAACCTCAAGGCCGAGATTAAGACTGCGGTGCTCGAAGCCATAAACAGGCTTTTTGAGCTGGTGAAAGAGTCAGAGCGGGACAGGGCCCCTCTCGCGCCTTCAGCCGTACCGGTTTCCGCGCCCGCTGCCGACCCCAGTCCCCAACCCATCCCCACCGAAATCCTTGCAGGACAGGCTGAGCTCCTTAACACCCTAAAGGAGCATATCTCGGAGTTAAAGGACAACTCCGAGAAACTCGAGAGACTCCGAGACAGTCTGGCCAGCAGGGAAACTGTTGGGGAGACCACCTACGCGAGTGTTGCGGCTGTCACTAAGAGCCACACCGGGGCTCAGGCCCTGGAGCGTACGACGCTTCACTCCGTGGTCGTCTCCTCAACACAGGAGATGGATACGGCGGACGAAATTCTCGAAAGGGTGAGAAAAGCAGCGGACGCGAAGGAGGGCTGGGTGCGCGTTGAGAGGGTTAGAAAAGCCAAAGACCAGAGGGTTATAATGGGGTGCGCTACTAGGGATGAGAGAACCAAACTTAAAGCGCGATTACAGGCGGCCGGAGAAAACCTCGTCGTCGAGGAAGTGAAAAATCGAGACCCGCTTCTGGTTCTTAGGGACGTGTTGCTGGTACACAGTGACGATGAAGTGCTGAAGGCCCTTAAGAACCAGAACCGGGAGATATTTCACGGCCTCGAGGACGAGGACCACAGAATGAGCATTAAATACAGACGTAAGACTAGGAACCCGCACGTGAATAGCATTGTGCTGAGTGTCAACCCAGCAATCTGGAGGAGGGCACTCGAAGGAGGCAAGCTTCGCATTGACCTCCAGAGAGTGCGCGTCGAAGATCAGACGCCTCTGGTGCAGTGTACCCGCTGCCTGGCATACGGGCACGGCAAACGCTTGTGCACGGAGCCAGCCGATCTGTGCAGCCATTGCGGTGGCCCACACCTCAATGCGGACTGCCCGGTCAGACAGGTCGGCGAAGCAGCGGCGTGCATTAACTGCACCAGAGCCAAGCTGGGGGAGCACCAGCACAATGCATTCAGTAACGATTGCCCGGTACGTCGGAAGTGGGACGCATTCGCTAGAGCATCAATTGCATACTGCTAAAGTTGTCACTGCGCCCACTTCCGCGTACACAGAGACGACTGACTCGACACAACCAGATAGCAGACGCATTAAGCAGGCCACTAGGGTTGGCTCAGTGGAAACCAAAAACTGGAGCCACTTTCGTAAGAAAGTGGCTGGAGTTATGCTGGACAGTGAGTCAACTCTAGTGAGCTTGTCAAGTTGTGTCGAATCCGGAAAATCTCTGATAAACGTCAAAAAATCTACAAGATTAATTATTTCAAACTTATACATTCAATGCCAAAATACATGATAAATAATTATATATTAGATATATGGATTATATATCATACAAATAAAATTAAAAATGACAACAAACAATAAATTTAAATAATGTTAATGAAATAAAATAACTGAACAAGTCAAATACATTAAAACTATTGAATACGGGCATCAATAATATAAGGGTTATTACAGGAAATAAGTAATAGATACATAATTAAAACACAAAAATAATAGTAAATTCGTCAAAATAAATTTTCAATATCATTAGAAGTTATAAAATCGTTCATATTATTACAATTCAAAATAAAATAAAATAATACGAAAAATAAAAATAAAAAGATAAAATCAAAAAGGAAACACTTCAGTGTTATTATAAAAGTCAATATAATATTAAGTAAAGAAAGCACATAACGTGGTTCTCCGGCCACCAAACTACATGATTAAGCCAAAACGAAAGATATTAAGGTCTCTGATCATGTTAGAGGGACACTTGGAAAGGCAGGAGTGGTTTTTAGTCGGTTCGAGTCCGACACTACCTCGACTGTCTCACTACTCGTGAGGCAGTCGAGGTGTCCGTGGGGATTTCCCACTCCTGCCACAAAAAAAAAAAAAAAAAAAAAAAAAAAAAAAAAACCTAACCTAACCTAACCTAACCTAACCCAACCCAGTTCCCCCGCAGCCTTCACGGTGGTCGGATCGCTTTTTAACTCGCTCCGCGTTTAAAAAATCAATAAAATTGGTTTTTGTTACGCTACAGTGCTGTGCGCTATATCAAAATTTGTGTTTTTGTGCGACGCACATTATTTCGTAAATTATAAGTGTCGGAAAAGTGTATTTGGAAAGTTATAGTGGAAAAACCTCAATTGCGACAGTGAAATATAACTTTGGAGCAAAATAGCGCCGA
>CAUDJR010000006.1:0-17500 GCA_958449745.1 Ochropleura leucogaster
CTAACCTAACCTAACCTAACCTAACCTAACCTAACCTAACCTAACCTAACCTAACCTAACCTAACCTAACCTAACCTAACCTAACCTAACCTAACCTAACCTAACCTAACCTAACCTAACCTAACCTAACCTAACCTAACCTCTAACCTAACCTAACCTAACCTAACCTAACCTAACCTAACCTAACCTAACCTAACCTAACCTAACCTAACCTAACCTAACCTAACCTAACCTAACCTAACCTAACCTAACCTAACCTAACCTAACCTAACCTAACCTAACCTAACCTAACCTAACCTAACCTAACCTAACCTAACCTAACCTAACCTAACCTAACCTAACCTAACCTAACCTAACCTAACCTAACCTAACCTACCTAACCTAACCTAACCTAACCTAACCTAACCTAACCTAACCTAACCTAACCTAACCTAACCTAACCTAACCTAACCTAACCTAACCTAACCTAACCTAACCTAACCTAACCTAACCTAACCTAACCTAACCTAACCTAACCTAACCTAACCTAACCTAACCTAACCTAACCTAACCTAACCTAACCTAACCTAACCTAACCTAACCTAACCTAACCTAACCTAACCTAACCTAACCTAACCTAACCTAACCTAACCTAACCTAACCTAACCTAACCTAACCTAACCTAACCTAACCTAACCTAACCTAACCTAACCTAACCTAACCTAACCTAACCTAACCTAACCTAACCTAACCTAACCTAACCTAACCTAACCTAACCTAACCTAACCTAACCTAACCTAACCTAACCTAACCTAACCTAACCTAACCTAACCTAACCTAACCTAACCTAACCTAACCTAACCTAACCTAACCTAACCTAACCTAACCTAACCTAACCTAACCTAACCTAACCTAACCTAACCTAACCTAACCTAACCTAACCTAACCTAACCTAACCTAACCTAACCTAACCTAACCTAACCTAACCTAACCTAACCTAACCTAACCTAACCTAACCTAACCTAACCTAACCTAACCTAACCTAACCTAACCTAACCTAACCTAACCTAACCTAACCTAACCTAACCTAACCTAACCTAACCTAACCTAACCTAACCTAACCTAACCTAACCTAACCTAACCTAACCTAACCTAACCTAACCTAACCTAACCTAACCTAACCTAACCTAACCTAACCTAACCTAACCTAACCTAACCTAACCTAACCTAACCTAACCTAACCTAACCTAACCTAACCTAACCTAACCTAACCTAACCTAACCTAACCTAACCTAACCTAACCTAACCTAACCTAACCTAACCTAACCTAACCTAACCTAACCTAACCTAACCTAACCTAACCTAACCTAACCTAACCTAACCTAACCTAACCTAACCTAACCTAACCTAACCTAACCTAACCTAACCTAACCTAACCTAACCTAACCTAACCTAACCTAACCTAACCTAACCTAACCTAACCTAACCTAACCTAACCTAACCTAACCTAACCTAACCTAACCTAACCTAACCTAACCTAACCTAACCTAACCTAACCTAACCTAACCTAACCTAACCTAACCTAACCTAACCTAACCTAACCTAACCTAACCTAACCTAACCTAACCTAACCTAACCTAACCTAACCTAACCTAACCTAACCTAACCTAACCTAACCTAACCTAACCTAACCTAACCTAACCTAACCTAACCTAACCTAACCTAACCTAACCTAACCTAACCTAACCTAACCTAACCTAACCTAACCTAACCTAACCTAACCTAACCTAACCTAACCTAACCTAACCTAACCTAACCTAACCTAACCTAACCTAACCTAACCTAACCTAACCTAACCTAACCTAACCTAACCTAACCTAACCTAACCTAACCTAACCTAACCTAACCTAACCTAACCTAACCTAACCTAACCTAACCTAACCTAACCTAACCTAACCTAACCTAACCTAACCTAACCTAACCTAACCTAACCTAACCTAACCTAACCTAACCTAACCTAACCTAACCTAACCTAACCTAACCTAACCTAACCTAACCTAACCTAACCTAACCTAACCTAACCTAACCTAACCTAACCTAACCTAACCTAACCTAACCTAACCTAACCTAACCTAACCTAACCTAACCTAACCTAACCTAACCTAACCTAACCTAACCTAACCTAACCTAACCTAACCTAACCTAACCTAACCTAACCTAACCTAACCTAACCTAACCTAACCTAACCTAACCTAACCTAACCTAACCTAACCTAACCTAACCTAACCTAACCTAACCTAACCTAACCTAACCTAACCTAACCTAACCTAACCTAACCTAACCTAACCTAACCTAACCTAACCTAACCTAACCTAACCTAACCTAACCTAACCTAACCTAACCTAACCTAACCTAACCTAACCTAACCTAACCTAACCTAACCTAACCTAACCTAACCTAACCTAACCTAACCTAACCTAACCTAACCTAACCTAACCTAACCTAACCTAACCTAACCTAACCTAACCTAACCTAACCTAACCTAACCTAACCTAACCTAACCTAACCTAACCTAACCTAACCTAACCTAACCTAACCTAACCTAACCTAACCTAACCTAACCTAACCTAACCTAACCTAACCTAACCTAACCTAACCTAACCTAACCTAACCTAACCTAACCTAACCTAACCTAACCTAACCTAACCTAACCTAACCTAACCTAACCTAACCTAACCTAACCTAACCTAACCTAACCTAACCTAACCTAACCTAACCTAACCTAACCTAACCTAACCTAACCTAACCTAACCTAACCTAACCTAACCTAACCTAACCTAACCTAACCTAACCTAACCTAACCTAACCTAACCTAACCTAACCTAACCTAACCTAACCTAACCTAACCTAACCTAACCTAACCTAACCTAACCTAACCTAACCTAACCTAACCTAACCTAACCTAACCTAACCTAACCTAACCTAACCTAACCTAACCTAACCTAACCTAACCTAACCTAACCTAACCTAACCTAACCTAACCTAACCTAACCTAACCTAACCTAACCTAACCTAACCTAACCTAACCTAACCTAACCTAACCTAACCTAACCTAACCTAACCTAACCTAACCTAACCTAACCTAACCTAACCTAACCTAACCTAACCTAACCTAACCTAACCTAACCTAACCTAACCTAACCTAACCTAACCTAACCTAACCTAACCTAACCTAACCTAACCTAACCTAACCTAACCTAACCTAACCTAACCTAACCTAACCTAACCTAACCTAACCTAACCTAACCTAACCTAACCTAACCTAACCTAACCTAACCTAACCTAACCTAACCTAACCTAACCTAACCTAACCTAACCTAACCTAACCTAACCTAACCTAACCTAACCTAACCTAACCTAACCTAACCTAACCTAACCTAACCTAACCTAACCTAACCTAACCTAACCTAACCTAACCTAACCTAACCTAACCTAACCTAACCTAACCTAACCTAACCTAACCTAACCTAACCTAACCTAACCTAACCTAACCTAACCTAACCTAACCTAACCTAACCTAACCTAACCTAACCTAACCTAACCTAACCTAACCTAACCTAACCTAACCTAACCTAACCTAACCTAACCTAACCTAACCTAACCTAACCTAACCTAACCTAACCTAACCTAACCTAACCTAACCTAACCTAACCTAACCTAACCTAACCTAACCTAACCTAACCTAACCTAACCTAACCTAACCTAACCTAACCTAACCTAACCTAACCTAACCTAACCTAACCTAACCTAACCTAACCTAACCTAACCTAACCTAACCTAACCTAACCTAACCTAACCTAACCTAACCTAACCTAACCTAACCTAACCTAACCTAACCTAACCTAACCTAACCTAACCTAACCTAACCTAACCTAACCTAACCTAACCTAACCTAACCTAACCTAACCTAACCTAACCTAACCTAACCTAACCTAACCTAACCTAACCTAACCTAACCTAACCTAACCTAACCTAACCTAACCTAACCTAACCTAACCTAACCTAACCTAACCTAACCTAACCTAACCTAACCTAACCTAACCTAACCTAACCTAACCTAACCTAACCTAACCTAACCTAACCTAACCTAACCTAACCTAACCTAACCTAACCTAACCTAACCTAACCTAACCTAACCTAACCTAACCTAACCTAACCTAACCTAACCTAACCTAACCTAACCTAACCTAACCTAACCTAACCTAACCTAACCTAACCTAACCTAACCTAACCTAACCTAACCTAACCTAACCTAACCTAACCTAACCTAACCTAACCTAACCTAACCTAACCTAACCTAACCTAACCTAACCTAACCTAACCTAACCTAACCTAACCTAACCTAACCTAACCTAACCTAACCTAACCTAACCTAACCTAACCTAACCTAACCTAACCTAACCTAACCTAACCTAACCTAACCTAACCTAACCTAACCTAACCTAACCTAACCTAACCTAACCTAACCTAACCTAACCTAACCTAACCTAACCTAACCTAACCTAACCTAACCTAACCTAACCTAACCTAACCTAACCTAACCTAACCTAACCTAACCTAACCTAACCTAACCTAACCTAACCTAACCTAACCTAACCTAACCTAACCTAACCTAACCTAACCTAACCTAACCTAACCTAACCTAACCTAACCTAACCTAACCTAACCTAACCTAACCTAACCTAACCTAACCTAACCTAACCTAACCTAACCTAACCTAACCTAACCTAACCTAACCTAACCTAACCTAACCTAACCTAACCTAACCTAACCTAACCTAACCTAACCTAACCTAACCTAACCTAACCTAACCTAACCTAACCTAACCTAACCTAACCTAACCTAACCTAACCTAACCTAACCTAACCTAACCTAACCTAACCTAACCTAACCTAACCTAACCTAACCTAACCTAACCTAACCTAACCTAACCTAACCTAACCTAACCTAACCTAACCTAACCTAACCTAACCTAACCTAACCTAACCTAACCTAACCTAACCTAACCTAACCTAACCTAACCTAACCTAACCTAACCTAACCTAACCTAACCTAACCTAACCTAACCTAACCTAACCTAACCTAACCTAACCTAACCTAACCTAACCTAACCTAACCTAACCTAACCTAACCTAACCTAACCTAACCTAACCTAACCTAACCTAACCTAACCTAACCTAACCTAACCTAACCTAACCTAACCTAACCTAACCTAACCTAACCTAACCTAACCTAACCTAACCTAACCTAACCTAACCTAACCTAACCTAACCTAACCTAACCTAACCTAACCTAACCTAACCTAACCTAACCTAACCTAACCTAACCTAACCTAACCTAACCTAACCTAACCTAACCTAACCTAACCTAACCTAACCTAACCTAACCTAACCTAACCTAACCTAACCTAACCTAACCTAACCTAACCTAACCTAACCTAACCTAACCTAACCTAACCTAACCTAACCTAACCTAACCTAACCTAACCTAACCTAACCTAACCTAACCTAACCTAACCTAACCTAACCTAACCTAACCTAACCTAACCTAACCTAACCTAACCTAACCTAACCTAACCTAACCTAACCTAACCTAACCTAACCTAACCTAACCTAACCTAACCTAACCTAACCTAACCTAACCTAACCTAACCTAACCTAACCTAACCAATAAAATTCCGAAGGAGGACGAGGAATCCGCACATGAATCACGTTGTGCTCAGTGTGTCCCCAACGATCTGGAGGAGGGCGATCGATGCAGGGAAACTTCGCATAGACCTCCAGAGGGTGCGCGTGGAGGACCAGTCGCCACTGGTGCAATGTACCCGCTGCCTGGGGTACGGCCACGGGAAACGCCTGTGCAAGGAGCCAGCCGATTTGTGCAGCCACTGCGGCGGGCCACATTTCAGAGCGGATTGCCCTAACCGACTGATCGGCGAGGCAGCGGCGTGCGTAAACTGCACTAGATCAAAGTTGGGGAACAGTGGGCACAACGCATTCAGTGGCGACTGCCCGGTTCGCAAGAAGTGGGATGCACTGGCCCGAGCTACTATAGCGTACTGCTAAGGTTGTCCCTGAAACCACCACTAGGTATACATTGGTCCAGGCCAATCTCCAACGGAGTCAGCTAGCCACAAATGAGCTCTTGCTGGAAGCGACCAACCGCAAACTAGCCGTAGCGTTGCTCCAGGAGCCCTACGTGGGGGCGGTGAGAAGGATGAGGAGTCACCGGGGCGTAAGGATCTTCCAGAGTTCTGAGGGAGGAGAAGGGGCTGTAAAGGCGGCAATAGCCGTCTTTGATCAAAAATTAGACGTGTTGCAGTACCCGCAACTCACCACAAACAATATCGTTGTGGTGGGAATTCGAACCAAAGTCTGGAAGATCACGCTGGTGTCCTTCTATTTCGAGCCTGACAAGACCATGGAACCATACCTCGAGCACCTCCGTAGGATAGAGCGAGATCTGGGCCCTGACAGGTTGGTTATTGGAGGAGACGCAAATGCCAAAAGTACCTGGTGGGGTAGCAGCAATGAAGATTTGCGAGGGGGGCAAATGTGCGGTGCGTTGGGGGAGCTGGGGCTACAGATCCTCAACATAGGGGAAATTCCCACATTTGACACCATTCGCGGGGGGGTCAGGTACTGCAGTCACGTGGATGTGACGGCCTGTTCGGTGGACATGCTGGACTTGGTGGATGGCTGGCATATTGACGAGGGTCTCACGAATTCGGACCATAATGGCATTATCTTTAATATTCAATTGACAAAATCAAAAGGAATAAACATTGAGAGAACCACTAGGATCTATAATACAAGGAAAGCAGATTGGAGCCAGTTTCGAAAGAAACTAACTGGAATCATGCGAGAAAAAAGTTTGACCCTTGTGGAACTCTCAAACGTTACACATGTGGATCATTTAGAAACAGTTATAAACACATACACACACGCTATCACACAAGCATGCAACGACACTATCCCAGTAAAAAACAACACAGAAACACTTACCTTGCCGTGGTGGTCCGAGGAACTCGCTGAGATGAAAAGCATGGTCGCCACCAGGAAACGCAGGGTCAGGAGCGCTGCGCCGGTCCGGAGAGCGAAGGTTGTAGACCTGTACGTAAAAGAAAAGGAAGCATATGAGACAGCGGTGATCAAAGCAGCAACAGACAGTTGGATGGAGTTTTGCGGGAAACAGGACAGGGAGGGGGTCTGGGAGGGTATCTACAGGATAATGGGAAGGGTTGCAAAGAGAGAAGAAGACTTACCCCTTCAGATGGAAGGACAAACACTGGACGCGAAGGGTTCCGTGAAGCTGTTGGCCGAAACGTTCTACCCCGAGGACCGAGAGGAAGACGATAATATAGACCATCGCCGAACTAGACAACAGGCAGACTTGGTAAACGCGTGGAGCCATGATGAGCGACATGATCCACAGTTTACCCGAAGCGAACTAGATAGGTCTGTGGGATCGTTCAACCCAAAAAAGGCCCCGGGAGCTGACGGCTTTACTGCAGACATCTGCTCTCAGGCAGTGTACTGTGACCCCGACTTCTTCCTGGCACTGCTAAATAAGTGCCTGGCGCACCACCACTTCCCGAAGATCTGGAAGGAAGCAACGGTGGTTGTGCTCAGAAAGCCGGGTAAAGACTCGTATACCGTACCCAAGTCGTACAGGCCGATTGGGCTACTGCCTGTCCTGGGGAAAGTTTACGAGAAGATGTTGGTCGCCCGTCTCAAATTCTACTTACTACCCAGGATCAGTACTCGCCAATACGGTTTTATGCCCCAAAAAAGCACTGAAGATGCGCTCTATACTCTCGTGCAGCACATCCGCACAAAGCTGGAACAAAAGAAAATTGTCACGCTCGTTTCGCTGGATATCGAGGGAGCATTCGACAGTGCGTGGTGGCCAGCTATCAAAGTACGATTGGCTGAGGAAAAGTGTCCGGTAAATTTGAGACGGGTGGTGAGCAGTTACCTCAGTGACAGAGTGGTCACAGTGAGGTATGCCGGTGAGGAGAGCAGTCGAAAGACCAGTAAAGGGTGCGTACAGGGTTCCATAGGTGGACCCATCTTGTGGAATCTGATCCTGGACCCGCTCTTAAAACAGCTAGAGAGTAGGGGCGATTATTGCCAGGCATTCGCTGATGACGTGGTGATGGTGTTTGATGGGGACACAGCTCTGGAAATCGAGGCACAGGCCAGTGCTGCTCTCGAACATGTTCGTGCGTGGGGTGTCAGGAATCGGCTAAACTTCGCACCGCACAAAACCTGTGCGATGGTACTAACGCGGAAGCTGAAGTTTGACACACCGCGTTTGAGCATGGGGGGGATCGACATTGGAATGTCCCAAGATGTCAAGATATTGGGGCTAACCATTGATGCCAAACTAACCTTCAACCAACACGTAGCTATCGTCTGTAAAAAGGCGATAGCTATGTACAAGCAGTTAGCCAGAGCCGCCCGAGTCAGCTGGGGTTTACACCCAGAAGTGATAAGGGCTATATACACAGCTGCAGTTGAGCCCACAATCTTGTACGCTGCGAGTGCTTGGGCACCCGCCGCCAATAAACTGGGGGTTATTAAACAGCTGAACGTGGTCCAGAGAGGGTTTGCGCAAAAGCTGTGCAGAGCCTACCGTACGGTCTCCCTAAACTCGGCGCTGGTACTGGCTGGGATACTCCCACTCGACCTCCGCATACGAGAGATGGCGGCGTTGTACGGAGCTAAGAGGGGTGTTCCCCAGCCGGTGCTGGGAGGTCGGGAGGTAGAACGGATGGCTCCAGCAATAGAAGCCCCGCACCCCGCGGACCAAGTGAAGCTGGAGTTTGCAAGCCTGGTGGACGAGGAACAATATCAAAACCACAGCAATTTTGACGTGCGAATATTTACGGACGGCAGCAAGATTGAGGACAGGGTTGGAGCGGCCATATCCGTATGGAATAGTGCCGCCGAAACTAAGGCCATTAAACTTGCTATGCCGTCCTACTGTACCGTCTACCAGGCAGAACTCCTGGCCCTCCAGAAGGCGGCGGGAGAAGTGCTCAGAAGTAGTGCAACCACGTTCGGCATCTTCAGCGACTCTAGGGCGGCCCTTCAAACGATTGCAAATGTGGGGTCCCCTCATCCCTTAGCGGTGGAAACTAGAGACACCATTCGACGCTGTATGCTCCAGAACAAAAGTGTCTCCTTGTTCTGGATCAAGGCCCACGCAGGGTTGGAGGGGAATGAGAGAGCCGACCAGCTCGCGAAGGAAGCCGCCCTGAAGTTGAAGAAGGAGCCGGACTACGATCTGTGCCCTGTCTCGTTTGTCAGGCGTCAAATCCGTTTGGAGACGCTTGACCGGTGGAACAAGAGGTACGGATCGGGTGAAACTGCCTCGGGAACAAAGTTGTTTTTCCCGGACGCGATCGCGGCGTACAGGGTTGTGCGTAAAATGGTTCCCACAGCCGTCACCACGCAAGTACTTACGGGGCACGGTGGGTTCTCCGCATACTTGAGTCGTTTCAAGTGTAAGGAGAGCTCATCGTGTGCATGCGAGTCCAGCAAGGAGGAAACGGTGCTCCACATACTGCTGGAGTGCCCAATAACCGCCAAAGAGAGGTATGAGGCAGAACAGGAGCTTGGCGTCAGGCTCATAGTAGCAAATCTCCCGAATCTTATACAAAATAAATTCACCCGTAATAAGTTTTTAAAATACTGCAGCCAGATGGCAGCAAAAGTAATTAATAGAAATAAGTAGGTTAAGAAAATTTGAAAATTTGTAACAGAAGCATATCTAAAGAATATTTGTAAAGTAAAAGCAAAGAAAGTAATAGCAAACGGTGTATAACGTGAATATAAAAAAAAAAAAAAAAAAAAAAAGGAAAAAAAAAAAAAAAAAAAAAAAAAAAAAAAAAAAAAAAAATAACCGACCCAAGGGAGATAGCCCCTCTAGATTTTTTTCATTAAAATAAACAGAAAAGAATTAACAAATATGCATAAAAAAGGCTCTGATCATGTCAGAGGGCACTTGGAAAAATAAAAAAAAAAAAAAAAAAAAAAAAAAAAAAACCTAACCTAACCTAACCTAACCTAACCATCGATAACTTTTTTATTTAGGGTCCGATTTTGAAGCTGTTTTCAGCTATTTTAGACTAAACTAGGCAACCGCTTAGTACCTGACCGGTTTGAACCCATTTGAACGCACCCCTAAAAAACTTCCCTTAGAAAACTCACATTTTTAATAATTTTCATTTTAAAAAGTCAAAATCTACGTTGTTTTCAAAATTTTTGTTTTTGTTTCAGTAGATTATAGTTGCAATAGTACTCATCCTTCATCCCTGAAATTTGGTCCGCGATCCGTGTACCCGAATTCAGGTTGGGGGTTGATTTTCGAAATTTTTTCCTAAAAAACCACGTTTTTGGACCATAACTCAAAATTTTTGTTCCACCGACAATAAGTTTTATTCCATAATCGGCTAGCCCGCGCGGAGACGCGTCTCTGGACACCTCGGTCGAGGGCCTAGCTCGAAATAAAACTGTTTGTTTTTACATATTAGTGAATTTCTCAGAAACGTTATAAGTACCAAAATCCACCTAAGGGAACAAGCAAAACATTAAAGTATCGATATCTTTTTTATTTAGGGTCCGATTTTGAAGCTGTTTTCAGCTATTTTAGACTAAACTAGGCAACCGCTTAGTAACTGACCATTTTGCACCCTGCCGCAAGCACCCTTAAAAAACTTCCCTTAGAAAACTCATATTTTTAATAATTTTCATTTTAAAAAGTCAAAATCTACGTTGTTTTCAAAATTTTTGTTTTTGTTTCAGTAGATTATAGTTGCAATAGTACTCATCCTTCATCCCTGAAATTTGGTCCGCGATCCGTGTACCCGAATTCGGGTTGGGGGTTGATTTTCGAAATTTTTTCCTTAAAAACCACGTTTTTGGACCATAACTCAAAATTTTTGTTCCACCGACAGTAAGTTTTATTTCATAATCGGCTAGCCCGCGCGGAGACGCGTCCCTGGACACCTCGGTCGAGGGTCTAGCTCAAAATAAAACTGTTTGTTTTTTCAAAATAGTCAATTTCTCATAAACGTTATAAGTACCAAAATCCACCTAAGGGAACACAAAAATTATAAAAGTATCGATAACTTTTTTATTTAGGGTCCGATTTTGAAGCTGTTTTCAGCTATTTTAGACTAAACTAGGCAACCGCTTAGTACCTGACCGGTTTGAACCCATTTGAACGCACCCCTAAAAAACTTCCCTTAGAAAACTCACATTTTTAATAATTTTCATTTTAAAAAGTCAAAATCTACGTTGTTTTCAAAATTTTTGTTTTTGTTTCAGTAGATTATAGTTGCAATAGTACTCATCCTTCATCCCTGAAATTTGGTCCGCGATCCGTGTACCCGAATTCAGGTTGGGGGTTGATTTTCGAAATTTTTTCCTAAAAAACCACGTTTTTGGACCATAACTCAAAATTTTTGTTCCACCGACAATAAGTTTTATTCCATAATCGGCTAGCCCGCGCGGAGACGCGTCTCTGGACACCTCGGTCGAGGGCCTAGCTCGAAATAAAACTGTTTGTTTTTTCATATTAGTCAATTTCTCAGAAACGTTATAAGTACCAAAATCCACCTAAGGGAACAAGCAAAACATTAAAGTATCGATATCTTTCTTATTTAGGGTCCGATTTTGAAGCTGTTTTCAGCTATTTTAGACAAAACTAGGCTTCCGCTTAGTACCTGACCGGTTTGCACCCTATTTTACGCACCCTCGAAAAACTTCCCTTAGAAAACCTACATTTTTAATAATTTTCATTTTAAAAAGTCAAAATCTACGTTGTTTTCAAAATTTTTGTTTTTGTTTCAGTAGATTATAGTTGCAATAGCACTCATCCTTCATCCCTGAAATTTGGTCCGCGATCCGTGTACCCGAATTCAGGTTGGGGGTTGATTTTCGAAATTTTTTGCTCAAAAACTAGGTTTTTTGACCATAACCCAAATTTTTTGTTCTTACCACAGCAAGTTTTATTCCATAATCGGCTAGCCGGGCGGAGACGCGTCTCTGGACACCTCGGTCGAGGGCCTAGCTCGAAATAAAAATCCCCGCCCACCCACCCTATAGTGTATAGGAAGGCTGGAGTGGTCGGCAATCACATTTTTCTTTTTTTCTTATTTTGGCTCTTCTAGCTGTTATCCTATCCGTTTATATCGTTTTGGCAGGGTTTTAAGGGTAAAAATCGCTTTTATTGACATTTACTATTATTTTGACCGATTTGAGAGGGTTTCTCCTAATATATTGACAGTATTAACTATACAACTTGCGTGTTATTGTTTTGTCCATTTTTTTTTCTTACTTTTGTGCTTCCCCCTATACAGGAACACAGCAGTTTCCAGGTGTCACCGCGTTTATATAAGTCTCTCTGTTTTAATAATCATCTTATGCTGTACTCCCTCTTTACAAGGGTTTGTTTTAACTTTTAATTTACCGACGACAACATGTTTCGCACCCCATCCAGCACTGTAAAGACTCAAAGGTCCGGTGGCTCGACGCGATCGTCGGAGAAAGTAGGGCCTGTTATTGCGAGGAAGAGAATCTCATTCGGTGAGGAAACTCCTTCTGCGCCGCAGGCGGGCTCAGCCTCTCCGGGGACGCGCCGAGCTACTGCTGACGCCTCTCGGCAGCTCAAAAGGTCTGTGGCTGAGTACCCCAGTCGCACAGCGGAGGCGAGAGCTTGCCTAAGTAAGGCAAAGGTCAACTTGGGCAACTCTCGCAACCTTAAGGCTGAAATTAAGACTGCGGTGCTCGAAGCTATTAACAGGCTTTTTGAGCTGGTGAAGGAGTCTGAGCGGGATAGGGCTCCTCTCGCACCCACAGCTGAACCGGTATCCGCGCCTGCCGCCGACCATTGTCCCTTGTCCATTTCTGAGAGTCTCGTCAGCCAGACTGAGCTCATCAACACCATTAAGGAGCACATCACAATCGTGAAAGAAAATTCCGACAAAATGGACAAGCTCCGAGACAGTTTGGCTGGCTGGGAAAATGTTGGGGAGAAGACCTACGCTTGCGCAGCGGCTGCGAATAAACGCCACACCGGGGAACAGACCCTGGAGCGAGCGACGCTGCACTCGGTGGTTGTCTCTTCAACCGATGAAATGGACACGGGAGACGAGATCCTTGAGCGGGTCAGAAAAGCAGTTGACGCAAAGGAAGGGTGGGTGCGAGTAGAGAAAGTAAGGAAAGCCAAAGATCAGAAAATTATTATGGGGTGCGAAACTAAAGAGGACAGAGAGAAGCTTAAAGCACGACTAAAGACGGCCGGAGAGAACCTGGTCGTCGAGGAGGTGAAAAATCGGGACCCGCTTCTGATTCTTAGGGACGTGTTGCTGATCCACAGCGACGAAGAAATTTTGCGAGCCCTTAAGAATCAGAACCGGGAGCTATTTCACGGCCTCGGCGACGAGGAACACAGAATGGTAATTAAATACCGAAGGAAAACACGCAACCCTCATGCCAACCACGTTGTGCTTGGTGTGTCCCCAATGATCTGGAGAAGGGCGATTGAGGGAGAAAAACTCCGCATCGACCTCCAACGAGTACGCGTCGAGGACCAGACGCCTCTGGTGCAGTGCACCCGCTGCTTGGCTTACGGGCACGGCAAACGCTTGTGCACGGAGCCAGCCGATCTGTGTAGCCACTGCGGCGGTCTACACCTCAGGGCGGACTGTCCAGCTAGACAGATCGGCATATCAGCGGCGTGCGTAAACTGCACCCGAGCTAAACTGGCGGCCATCGAGCACAACACATTCAGCAACGAATGCCCGCTGCGAAGGAAGTGGGATGCATTTGCAAGAGCTTCCATAGCATATTGCTAAAGATGGCAGTGCGCCCACTTCCAGTCGCATACACAAAATTGATTCGGCTCAACCAACAAGCAGACCAACCAAGGAAACCACGAGGGTTGGCAGTAAACAGAACGGTAACTTGAGTCTGCTTTATAAAAAACCGTCGCAAGTTATTTTGGAACAGACTCCAACTCTGGTGGTAATGTCAAGTTGCGTCGAATCAACAGCAAAACTACAACCTAAATATAGAAAAACTAAAATACTTCATGATATAACTAAAATAACAGTAGTAAAATTAAATATATGATATATAAATATATATTAAATATATAGCTTACATATCAAACAGTTGAAACGTTTTAAAAAATTTGGCAAATCAAGAAAAAGTCATTAAAGAAATAGTGTTGGCAAGAGGGTTGTCTGTGTTCTGATGTTCTACAGTTTATCTCAAAAATAAGAAAAAAGTGTAACAGTAAAATTAGATATTTTTAACATATACATTAAAGATCTAAGAATTAAATAGGTATTAAAGTAAATAAGTACAATATATGGCATATTAATAAAATAAAATAGAAATATCATCAGTTAAAGTATAAATAAATAATTATAGAAAATGTTGTGTGTAAACCTAAGTAATATAAAAACGTAAATTAAAATGCCCATAATGTGGCTCTTCGGCCGCCCAGAGCAAACAAACAAAAATTAGTAAAAAGGGCTCTGATTATGTTAGAGGGACACTTGGAAAGGCAGGAGTGGTTTTTAGTCGGTTCGAGTCCGACACTACCTCGACTGTCTCACTATCTGTGAGGCAGTCGAGGTGTCCGTGGGGATTTCCCACTCCTGCCACAATTAAAAAAAAAAAAAAAAAAAAAAAAAAAACCTAACCTAACCTAACCTAACCTAACCTAACCTAACCTAACCTAACCTAACCTAACCTAACCTAACCTAACCTAACCTAACCTAACCTAACCTAACCTAACCTAACCTAACCTAACCTAACCTAACCTAACCTAACCTAACCTAACCTAACCTAACCTAACCTAACCTAACCTAACCTAACCTAACCTAACCTAACCTAACCTAACCTAACCTAACCTAACCTAACCTAACCTAACCTAACCTAACCTAACCTAACCTAACCTAACCTAACCTAACCTAACCTAACCTAACCTAACCTAACCTAACCTAACCTAACCTAACCTAACCTAACCTAACCTAACCTAACCTAACCTAACCTAACCTAACCTAACCTAACCTAACCTAACCTAACCTAACCTAACCTAACCTAACCTAACCTAACCTAACCTAACCATCGATAACTTTTTTATTTAGGGTCCGATTTTGAAGCTGTTTTGTCGAAGAAAGAGAAGACCTCAGCGTCGAGGAAGTGAAAAACAAAGACCCGTTGCTGATTTTTAGGGACGTGTTAAGTATACACACCGACGAAGAATTCGTCAGAGCTCTTAGAAATCAGAACCGGGAGGTCTTTCACGGCCTCGGCGACGATGACCAAAGAGTCATAATAAAATTCCGAAGGAGGACGAGGAATCCGCACATGAATCACGTTGTGCTCAGTGTGTCCCCAACGATCTGGAGGAGGGCGATCGATGCAGGGAAACTTCGCATAGACCTCCAGAGGGTGCGCGTGGAGGACCAGTCGCCACTGGTGCAATGTACCCGCTGCCTGGGGTACGGCCACGGGAAACGCCTGTGCAAGGAGCCAGCCGATTTGTGCAGCCACTGCGGCGGGCCACATTTCAGAGCGGATTGCCCTAACCGACTGATCGGCGAGGCAGCGGCGTGCGTAAACTGCACTAGATCAAAGTTGGGGAACAGTGGGCTCAACGCATTCAGTGGCGACTGCCCGGTTCGCAAGAAGTGGGATGCACTGGCCCGAGCTACTATAGCGTACTGCTAAGGTTGTCCCTGAAACCACCACTAGGTATACATTGGTCCAGGCCAATCTCCAACGGAGTCAGCTAGCCACAAATGAGCTCTTGCTGGAAGCGACCAACCGCAAACTAGCCGTAGCGTTGCTCCAGGAGCCCTACGTGGGGGCGGTGAGAAGGATGAGGAGTCACCGGGGCGTAAGGATCTTCCAGAGTTCTGAGGGAGGAGAAGGGGCTGTAAAGGCGGCAATAGCCGTCTTTGATCAAAAATTAGACGTGTTGCAGTACCCGCAACTCACCACAAACAATATCGTTGTGGTGGGAATTCGAACCAAAGTCTGGAAGATCACGCTGGTGTCCTTCTATTTCGAGCCTGACAAGACCATGGAACCATACCTCGAGCACCTCCGTAGGATAGAGCGAGATCTGGGCCCTGACAGGTTGGTTATTGGAGGAGACGCAAATGCCAAAAGTACCTGGTGGGGTAGCAGCAATGAAGATTTGCGAGGGGGGCAAATGTGCGGTGCGTTGGGGGAGCTGGGGCTACAGATCCTCAACATAGGGGAAATTCCCACATTTGACACCATTCGCGGGGGGGTCAGGTACTGCAGTCACGTGGATGTGACGGCCTGTTCGGTGGACATGCTGGACTTGGTGGATGGCTGGCATATTGACGAGGGTCTCACGAATTCGGACCATAATGGCATTATCTTTAATATTCAATTGACAAAATCAAAAGGAATAAACATTGAGAGAACCACTAGGATCTATAATACAAGGAAAGCAGATTGGAGCCAGTTTCGAAAGAAACTAACTGGAATCATGCGAGAAAAAAGTTTGACCCTTGTGGAACTCTCAAACGTTACACATGTGGATCATTTAGAAACAGTTATAAACACATACACACACGCTATCACACAAGCATGCAACGACACTATCCCAGTAAAAAACAACACAGAAACACTTACCTTGCCGTGGTGGTCCGAGGAACTCGCTGAGATGAAAAGCATGGTCGCCACCAGGAAACGCAGGGTCAGGAGCGCTGCGCCGGTCCGGAGAGCGAAGGTTGTAGACCTGTACGTAAAAGAAAAGGAAGCATATGAGACAGCGGTGATCAAAGCAGCAACAGACAGTTGGATGGAGTTTTGCGGGAAACAGGACAGGGAGGGGGTCTGGGAGGGTATCTACAGGATAATGGGAAGGGTTGCAAAGAGAGAAGAAGACTTACCCCTTCAGATGGAAGGACAAACACTGGACGCGAAGGGTTCCGTGAAGCTGTTGGCCGAAACGTTCTACCCCGAGGACCGAGAGGAAGACGATAATATAGACCATCGCCGAACTAGACAACAGGCAGACTTGGTAAACGCGTGGAGCCATGATGAGCGACATGATCCACAGTTTACCCGAAGCGAACTAGATAGGTCTGTGGGATCGTTCAACCCAAAAAAGGCCCCGGGAGCTGACGGCTTTACTGCAGACATCTGCTCTCAGGCAGTGTACTGTGACCCCGACTTCTTCCTGGCACTGCTAAATAAGTGCCTGGCGCACCACCACTTCCCGAAGATCTGGAAGGAAGCAACGGTGGTTGTGCTCAGAAAGCCGGGTAAAGACTCGTATACCGTACCCAAGTCGTACAGGCCGATTGGGCTACTGCCTGTCCTGGGGAAAGTTTACGAGAAGATGTTGGTCGCCCGTCTCAAATTCTACTTACTACCCAGGATCAGTACTCGCCAAT
>CAUDJR010000006.1:22500-82248 GCA_958449745.1 Ochropleura leucogaster
CAGCACAACGCATTCAGCAATGATTGCCCGGTACGTCGGAAGTGGGACGCATTCGCTAGAGCATCAATAGCATACTGCTAAAGTTGTCGATGCACCCACTTCCGCGTACACAGAGATGACTGATTCGACACAACCAGATAGCAGAGGCATTGAGCGAGCCGTTAGGGTTGGCTCAGTGGAGATCGGGAACTGGAGTCGCTTTCGTAAGAAAGCGACTGGAGTTTTACTGGACGGTGGGTCAACTCTGGCGAGCTTGTCAAGTTGTGTCGAATCAGGAAAACTTCTAACAGACCGTAACAGAATTAAATACTTTTGTAGTGTAGACACAGAAAATAAACAAATATTTTGAAAATATTTGATAATAAATTATATATTGAATATATAGATTGACTATCACACAAATAGTTTCAAAAAACACAACTAACAACATAAAAATTATTGTAAATTAAATAAAATAATCTAGAAGGTAGTATATTTATATAGAACAATTAGTAGCATATTATTTTAAAAACTGTTAAATACGGGCACAAATAAAAGGGTTACAAAAGTGGTACATACATAAAACAAAATATAAGTAAAAAACAATATATTAAATCAGTGAAAAGTAGTCATAAAAAGTCTAGATACCAAACGGGCATAAAAATGTACAATAAACAAATAAATGGCTATTAATAAATAAAAGTGGTACATACAAATATTGGAAATTAACTCGAGCTTTACTTTCTAAACTTTACTTTACTTTACTTTCTAACCTAACCTAACCTAACCTAACCTAACCTAACCTAACCTAACCTAACCTAACCTAACCTAACCTAACCTAACCTAACCTAACCTAACCTAACCTAACCTAACCTAACCTAACCTAACCTAACCTAACCTAACCTAACCTAACCTAACCTAACCTAACCTAACCTAACCTAACCTAACCTAACCTAACCTAACCTAACCTAACCTAACCTAACCTAACCTAACCTAACCTAACCTAACCTAACCTAACCTAACCTAACCTAACCTAACCTAACCACCGAAATAAAAAACAGCATCACAGAGGCACTGGACCGACTTTTCCAGCTGGTAAAGGAGGCTGAGAAAGAGGGCAGAACAAAAAGCTCAGGAGGGGAGACCATAATTTCAAAGCCCGTAGCTACTACCGATGCTACCTTTTCGATCATCGAGCAAAACTTGTTAGCAACTCGAATCGAGGAGCATTCAAAATTGCTACAAGAAAACAGCAAAAAGATGGATGTTTTAAAAGCTGCAATAGACCAGCAAACAGAACGTTCCACCACGTACGCGAGTGTGACTGCGACCCATAGCGGAAAGGCAAACCCAATGCGAAGTACGTTACATTCAATCGTAGTCACCTCGAAAGACGAGACGGAAACGGGGGAGGAAGTTCTAGATAAAATCCGTAAGGCAGCGGATGCAAAGGAGGGCTGGGTTAAAGTAGAAACGATAAGGAAAGCTAAGGACAGAAAAGTAATAATGGGGTTCGTGAACATCGAAGAGCGAATTAAAATGAAAAACAGGTTGGAAAAAGAAAGAGAAGACCTCAGCGTCGAGGAAGTGAAAAACAAAGACCCGTTGCTGATTTTTAGGGACGTGTTAAGTATACACACCGACGAAGAATTCGTCAGAGCTCTTAGAAATCAGAACCGGGAGGTCTTTCACGGCCTCGGCGACGATGACCAAAGAGTCATAATAAAATTCCGAAGGAGGACGAGGAATCCGCACATGAATCACGTTGTGCTCAGTGTGTCCCCAACGATCTGGAGGAGGGCGATCGATGCAGGGAAACTTCGCATAGACCTCCAGAGGGTGCGCGTGGAGGACCAGTCGCCACTGGTGCAATGTACCCGCTGCCTGGGGTACGGCCACGGGAAACGCCTGTGCAAGGAGCCAGCCGATTTGTGCAGCCACTGCGGCGGGCCACATTTCAGAGCGGATTGCCCTAACCGACTGATCGGCGAGGCAGCGGCGTGCGTAAACTGCACTAGATCAAAGTTGGGGAACAGTGGGCACAACGCATTCAGTGGCGACTGCCCGGTTCGCAAGAAGTGGGATGCACTGGCCCGAGCTACTATAGCGTACTGCTAAGGTTGTCCCTGAAACCACCACTAGGTATACATTGGTCCAGGCCAATCTCCAACGGAGTCAGCTAGCCACAAATGAGCTCTTGCTGGAAGCGACCAACCGCAAACTAGCCGTAGCGTTGCTCCAGGAGCCCTACGTGGGGGCGGTGAGAAGGATGAGGAGTCACCGGGGCGTAAGGATCTTCCAGAGTTCTGAGGGAGGAGAAGGGGCTGTAAAGGCGGCAATAGCCGTCTTTGATCAAAAATTAGACGTGTTGCAGTACCCGCAACTCACCACAAACAATATCGTTGTGGTGGGAATTCGAACCAAAGTCTGGAAGATCACGCTGGTGTCCTTCTATTTCGAGCCTGACAAGACCATGGAACCATACCTCGAGCACCTCCGTAGGATAGAGCGAGATCTGGGCCCTGACAGGTTGGTTATTGGAGGAGACGCAAATGCCAAAAGTACCTGGTGGGGTAGCAGCAATGAAGATTTGCGAGGGGGGCAAATGTGCGGTGCGTTGGGGGAGCTGGGGCTACAGATCCTCAACATAGGGGAAATTCCCACATTTGACACCATTCGCGGGGGGGTCAGGTACTGCAGTCACGTGGATGTGACGGCCTGTTCGGTGGACATGCTGGACTTGGTGGATGGCTGGCATATTGACGAGGGTCTCACGAATTCGGACCATAATGGCATTATCTTTAATATTCAATTGACAAAATCAAAAGGAATAAACATTGAGAGAACCACTAGGATCTATAATACAAGGAAAGCAGATTGGAGCCAGTTTCGAAAGAAACTAACTGGAATCATGCGAGAAAAAAGTTTGACCCTTGTGGAACTCTCAAACGTTACACATGTGGATCATTTAGAAACAGTTATAAACACATACACACACGCTATCACACAAGCATGCAACGACACTATCCCAGTAAAAAACAACACAGAAACACTTACCTTGCCGTGGTGGTCCGAGGAACTCGCTGAGATGAAAAGCATGGTCGCCACCAGGAAACGCAGGGTCAGGAGCGCTGCGCCGGTCCGGAGAGCGAAGGTTGTAGACCTGTACGTAAAAGAAAAGGAAGCATATGAGACAGCGGTGATCAAAGCAGCAACAGACAGTTGGATGGAGTTTTGCGGGAAACAGGACAGGGAGGGGGTCTGGGAGGGTATCTACAGGATAATGGGAAGGGTTGCAAAGAGAGAAGAAGACTTACCCCTTCAGATGGAAGGACAAACACTGGACGCGAAGGGTTCCGTGAAGCTGTTGGCCGAAACGTTCTACCCCGAGGACCGAGAGGAAGACGATAATATAGACCATCGCCGAACTAGACAACAGGCAGACTTGGTAAACGCGTGGAGCCATGATGAGCGACATGATCCACAGTTTACCCGAAGCGAACTAGATAGGTCTGTGGGATCGTTCAACCCAAAAAAGGCCCCGGGAGCTGACGGCTTTACTGCAGACATCTGCTCTCAGGCAGTGTACTGTGACCCCGACTTCTTCCTGGCACTGCTAAATAAGTGCCTGGCGCACCACCACTTCCCGAAGATCTGGAAGGAAGCAACGGTGGTTGTGCTCAGAAAGCCGGGTAAAGACTCGTATACCGTACCCAAGTCGTACAGGCCGATTGGGCTACTGCCTGTCCTGGGGAAAGTTTACGAGAAGATGTTGGTCGCCCGTCTCAAATTCTACTTACTACCCAGGATCAGTACTCGCCAATACGGTTTTATGCCCCAAAAAAGCACTGAAGATGCGCTCTATACTCTCGTGCAGCACATCCGCACAAAGCTGGAACAAAAGAAAATTGTCACGCTCGTTTCGCTGGATATCGAGGGAGCATTCGACAGTGCGTGGTGGCCAGCTATCAAAGTACGATTGGCTGAGGAAAAGTGTCCGGTAAATTTGAGACGGGTGGTGAGCAGTTACCTCAGTGACAGAGTGGTCACAGTGAGGTATGCCGGTGAGGAGAGCAGTCGAAAGACCAGTAAAGGGTGCGTACAGGGTTCCATAGGTGGACCCATCTTGTGGAATCTGATCCTGGACCCGCTCTTAAAACAGCTAGAGAGTAGGGGCGATTATTGCCAGGCATTCGCTGATGACGTGGTGATGGTGTTTGATGGGGACACAGCTCTGGAAATCGAGGCACAGGCCAGTGCTGCTCTCGAACATGTTCGTGCGTGGGGTGTCAGGAATCGGCTAAACTTCGCACCGCACAAAACCTGTGCGATGGTACTAACGCGGAAGCTGAAGTTTGACACACCGCGTTTGAGCATGGGGGGGATCGACATTGGAATGTCCCAAGATGTCAAGATATTGGGGCTAACCATTGATGCCAAACTAACCTTCAACCAACACGTAGCTATCGTCTGTAAAAAGGCGATAGCTATGTACAAGCAGTTAGCCAGAGCCGCCCGAGTCAGCTGGGGTTTACACCCAGAAGTGATAAGGGCTATATACACAGCTGCAGTTGAGCCCACAATCTTGTACGCTGCGAGTGCTTGGGCACCCGCCGCCAATAAACTGGGGGTTATTAAACAGCTGAACGTGGTCCAGAGAGGGTTTGCGCAAAAGCTGTGCAGAGCCTACCGTACGGTCTCCCTAAACTCGGCGCTGGTACTGGCTGGGATACTCCCACTCGACCTCCGCATACGAGAGATGGCGGCGTTGTACGGAGCTAAGAGGGGTGTTCCCCAGCCGGTGCTGGGAGGTCGGGAGGTAGAACGGATGGCTCCAGCAATAGAAGCCCCGCACCCCGCGGACCAAGTGAAGCTGGAGTTTGCAAGCCTGGTGGACGAGGAACAATATCAAAACCACAGCAATTTTGACGTGCGAATATTTACGGACGGCAGCAAGATTGAGGACAGGGTTGGAGCGGCCATATCCGTATGGAATAGTGCCGCCGAAACTAAGGCCATTAAACTTGCTATGCCGTCCTACTGTACCGTCTACCAGGCAGAACTCCTGGCCCTCCAGAAGGCGGCGGGAGAAGTGCTCAGAAGTAGTGCAACCACGTTCGGCATCTTCAGCGACTCTAGGGCGGCCCTTCAAACGATTGCAAATGTGGGGTCCCCTCATCCCTTAGCGGTGGAAACTAGAGACACCATTCGACGCTGTATGCTCCAGAACAAAAGTGTCTCCTTGTTCTGGATCAAGGCCCACGCAGGGTTGGAGGGGAATGAGAGAGCCGACCAGCTCGCGAAGGAAGCCGCCCTGAAGTTGAAGAAGGAGCCGGACTACGATCTGTGCCCTGTCTCGTTTGTCAGGCGTCAAATCCGTTTGGAGACGCTTGACCAGTGGAACAAGAGGTACGGATCGGGTGAAACTGCCTCGGGAACAAAGTTGTTTTTCCCGGACGCGATCGCGGCGTACAGGGTTGTGCGTAAAATGGTTCCCACAGCCGTCACCACGCAAGTACTTACGGGGCACGGTGGGTTCTCCGCATACTTGAGTCGTTTCAAGTGTAAGGAGAGCTCATCGTGTGCATGCGAGTCCAGCAAGGAGGAAACGGTGCTCCACATACTGCTGGAGTGCCCAATAACCGCCAAAGAGAGGTATGAGGCAGAACAGGAGCTTGGCGTCAGGCTCATAGTAGCAAATCTCCCGAATCTTATACAAAATAAATTCACCCGTAATAAGTTTTTAAAATACTGCAGCCAGATGGCAGCAAAAGTAATTAATAGAAATAAGTAGGTTAAGAAAATTTGAAAATTTGTAACAGAAGCATATCTAAAGAATATTTGTAAAGTAAAAGCAAAGAAAGTAATAGCAAACGGTGTATAACGTGAATATAAAAAAAAAAAAAAAAAAAAAAAAAAAAAAAAAAAAAAAAAAAAAAAAAAAAAAAAAAAAAAAAAAAAAAAAAAAAAAAAAACCGACCCAAGGGAGATAGCCCCTCTAGATTTTTTTCATTAAAATAAACAGAAAAGAATTAACAAATATGCATAAAAAAGGCTCTGATCATGTCAGAGGGCACTTGGAAAAATAAAAAAAAAAAAAAAAAAAAAAAAAACCTAACCTAACCTAACCTAACCTAACCTAACCTTTTTTTTCTTATTTAGGGTCCGATTTTGAAGCTGTTTTCAGCTATTTTAGACAAAACTAGGCTTCCGCTTAGTACCTGACCGGTTTGCACCCGAATTTACGCACCCTTGAAAAACTTCCCTTAGAAAATCAACATTTTTAATAATTTTCATTTTAAAAAGTCAAAATCTACGTTGTTTTCAAAATTTTTGTTTTTGTTTCAGTAGATTATAGTTGCAATAGTACTCATCCTTCATCCCTGAAATTTGGTCCGCGATCCGTGTACCCAAATTCAGGTTGGGGGTTGTTTTTCGAAATTTTTTGCTCAAAAACTAGGTTTTTTGACCAAAACCCAAAATTTTTGTTCTTACCACAACAAGTTTTATTCCATAATCGGCTAGCCCGCGCGGAGACGCGTCTCTGGACACCTCGGTCGAGGGCCTAGCTCGAAATAAAACTGTTTGTTTTTACATATTAGTCAATTTCTCAGAAACGTTATAAGTACCAAAATCCACCTAAGGGAACAAGCAAATTATAAAAGTATCGATAACTTTCTTATTTAGGGTCCGATTTTGAAGCTGTTTTCAGCTATTTTAGACAAAACTAGGCTTCCGCTTAGTACCTGACCGGTTTGCACCCGAATTTACGCACCCTTGAAAAACTTCCCTTAGAAAATCAACATTTTTAATAATTTTCATTTTAAAAAGTCAAAATCTACGTTGTTTTCAAAATTTTTGTTTTTGTTTCAGTAGATTATAGTTGCAATAGTACTCATCCTTCATCCCTGAAATTTGGTCCGCGATCCGTGTACCCAAATTCAGGTTGGGGGTTGTTTTTCGAAATTTTTTGCTCAAAAACTAGGTTTTTTGACCAAAACCCAAAATTTTTGTTCTTACCACAACAAGTTTTATTCCATAATCGGCTAGCCCGCGCGGAGACGCGTCTCTGGACACCTCGGTCGAGGGCCTAGCTCGAAATAAAACTGTTTGTTTTTACATATTAGTCAATTTCTCAGAAACGTTATAAGTACCAAAATCCACCTAAGGGAACAAGCAAATTATAAAAGTATCGATAACTTTCTTATTTAGGGTCCGATTTTGAAGCTGTTTTCAGCTATTTTAGACAAAACTAGGCTTCCGCTTAGTACCTGACCGGTTTGCACCCGAATTTACGCACCCTTGAAAAACTTCCCTTAGAAAATCAACATTTTTAATAATTTTCATTTTAAAAAGTCAAAATCTACGTTGTTTTCAAAATTTTTGTTTTTGTTTCAGTAGATTATAGTTGCAATAGTACTCATCCTTCATCCCTGAAATTTGGTCCGCGATCCGTGTACCCAAATTCAGGTTGGGGGTTGTTTTTCGAAATTTTTTGCTCAAAAACTAGGTTTTTTGACCAAAACCCAAAATTTTTGTTCTTACCACAGCAAGTTTTATTCCATAATCGGCTAGCCCGCGCGGAGACGCGTCTCTGGACACCTCGGTCGAGGGCCTAGCTCGAAATAAAACTGTTTGTTTTTACATATTAGTCAATTTCTCAGAAACGTTATAAGTACCAAAATCCACCTAAGGGAACAAGCAAATTATAAAAGTATCGATAACTTTCTTATTTAGGGTCCGATTTTGAAGCTGTTTTCAGCTATTTTAGACAAAACTAGGCTTCCGCTTAGTACCTGACCGGTTTGCACCCGAATTTACGCACCCTTGAAAAACTTCCCTTAGAAAATCAACATTTTTAATCATTTTCATTTTAAAAAGTCAAAATCTACGTTGTTTTCAAAATTTTTGTTTTTGTTTCAGTAGATTATAGTTGCAATAGTACTCATCCTTCATCCCTGAAATTTGGTCCGCGATCCGTGTACCCAAATTCAGGTTGGGGGTTGTTTTTCGAAATTTTTTGCTCAAAAACTAGGTTTTTTGACCAAAACCCAAAATTTTTGTTCTTACCACAGCAAGTTTTATTCCATAATCGGCTAGCCCGCGCGGAGACGCGTCTCTGGACACCTCGGTCGAGGGCCTAGCTCGAAATAAAAATCCCCGCCCACCCACCCTATAGTGTATAGGAAGGCTGGGGTGGTCGGTAACGATTATTTTATTTTGTTCATTTTAGCTTCTCTAACTTCTGTTTTATCTGTTTTTCGCTTTTGGATAGGGTTTTAAGGGTGAAAAGGCTCAAAATCGACATATTATTGTTATTTTGACTTTTAGTTATTTTAATTATTGACAGTATTTATTATACAACTTTGTGTTATTTGTTTTGTCTTTAAATTCTTATTATACTTCTGTGTTACCCCCTTTACAGGGACACAGAAGTACCAAGTGTCCTGTTCTCTCTGTTTTTTAATTATATTTTATTCTGACCTCCTCTCTACAGGGGTATATTTTTAACCTTTTTAGTTCCCCGTTTCAAAAACATGTTTCGCACCCCATCTAGCACCGTAAAGACTCTTAGGTCGCGTAGCTCATCGCGTTCGCCGGAGAAAGTGGGGCCTTCGTCTGTTGTTGCGAGAAGGAGAATCTCCTTCGGAGACAAATCTCCTTCAGCCAAGCAAGAGGGTTCTGCCGTCCCGGCGACGCGCTTAGCTACTGCGGATTATACTCGCCCGCTCAAGAAGCCTGAGGCTGGGTATCCCAGTCGCACTGCGGAAGCGAGAGCTTGCCTGAGCAAGGCTAAGGTCAACTTGGGCAACTCTCGCAACCTCAAGGCCGAGATAAAGACTGCGGTGCTCGAAGCCATAAACAGGCTTTTTGAGCTGGTGAAGGAGTCTGAGCAGGACAGGGCCCCTCTCGTGACCCCGGCCGTACCAGTACCCGCGCCCACTGCTGACCCCAGTCCACAACCCATCTCCACCGAAATTCTTGCTGGCCAGACTGAGCTTCTCAACACCTTAAAGGAGCATATCTCGGAGTTAAAGGACAACTCCGAGAAACTCGAGAGACTCCGAGACAGTCTGGCCAGCAGGGAAACTGTTGGAGAGACCACCTACGCGAGTGTTGCGGCTGTCACTAAGAGCCACACCGGGGCTCAGGCCCTGGAGCGTACGACGCTTCACTCCGTGGTCGTCTCTTCAGCACAAGAGATGGATACGGCGGACGAAATTCTCGAAAGGGTGAGGAAAGCAGTGGATGCGAAGGAGGGCTGGGTGCGCGTTGAGCGGGTCAGAAAAGCAAAAGACCAACGGGTAATAATGGGGTGCGCTACTAGGGATGAGAGAACCAAACTTAAAGCGCGATTACAGGCGGCCGGAGAGAACCTCGTCGTCGAGGAAGTGAAAAATCGAGACCCGCTTCTGGTTCTTAGGGACGTTCTGTTAGTACACAGCGATGAAGAAGTGCTGAGAGCCCTTAGGAACCAGAATCGGGAGATTTTTCACGGCCTCGAGGACGAGGAACACAGAATTTGTATTAAATATCGGCGGAAAACAAGAAACCCTCATGTAAATAGCATTGTGCTGAGTGTTAACCCAGTAATCTGGAGAAGGGCACTCGAAGGGGGCAAACTTCGGATTGACCTCCAGAGAGTGCGCGTCGAAGACCAGACGCCTCTGGTGCAGTGCACCCGCTGCTTGGGTTACGGGCATGGAAAACGCCTGTGCTCGGAGCCCGCTGACCTATGTAGCCACTGCGGTGGTCCACACCTCAGGGCCGACTGCCCGGTTAAACGGGTCGGCGAAGTAGCGGTGTGCGTGAACTGCACCAGAGCCAAGCTGGGGGAGCACTCGCACAATGCTTTCAGCAACGACTGCCCGATACGTAGGAAGTGGGACGCATTCGCTAGAGCCTCAATAGCATACTGCTAAAGTTGTCGATGCGCCCACTTCCACGTACATAGAGAAGACTGACTCGACACAACCAGATAGCAGACGCATTGAGCAGGCCGCTGGGGTTGGCTCAATGGAAACCGAAAACTGGAGTCGCTTTCGTAAGAAAGCGACTGGAGTTATGCTGGACAGTGAGTCAACTCTAGTGAGCTTGTCAAGTTGTGTCGCGTCTGAAAGCGCTCTCTTTCTGAAAGCCTTGGGAAAGCAAATAACAATGCACAATACCATAACCAATAAATTTGCGTTCAATACTTGTGATATCCAATAATATATTAAGTATAAATATTGAATATCAACAATTAAAACAAGTAAGACAACTAAACTAATAAAACAAAAAACAAAACAAAAACAAAATGTAATTTATTTTAACGTAACTAAAGATACTATTGTGTGATAGAAAAACAAATTTAAACCAAATAATACAGGCATATAGAGTTGGTAATATAATATGTATATATAAGCAGGGTAATAAATAGAACGTCGATATCCAAAAAAGCAGTAAAACAGTATAAAAATTAAAATAATGTATAAATAATGAAATTTAGCAAAAACAAAACTGTAAATAAAAATATAGAAATAACTTTTGGCGTAATAAAATAGTAAAAATAATTAATAAAATTGTAAAATAAAACGCGCACAGTGTGGTTCTCCGGCCACCAACCTACATGATTAAACCGAATAAAAGCTGTTAAGGTCTCTGATCATGTTAGAGGGACACTTGGAAAGGCAGGAGTGGTTTTTAGTCGGTTCGAGTCCGACACTACCTCGACTGTCTCACTACTCGTGAGGCAGTCGAGGTGTCCGTGGGGATTTCCCACTCCTGCCACAAAAAAAAAAAAAAAAAAAAAAAAAAAAACCTAACCTAACCTAACCTAACCTAACCTAACCTAACCTAACCTAACCTAACCTAACCTAACCTAACCTAACCTAACCTAACCTAACCTAACCTAACCTAACCTTTTTTTCCTAAAAAACCACGTTTTTGGACCATAACTCAAAATTTTTGTTCCACCGACAATAAGTTTTATTTCATAATCAGCTAGCCCGCGCGGAGACGCGTCTCTGGACACCTCGGTCGAGGGTCTAGCTCAAAATAAAAAATCCCCGCCCACCCGCCCATTTGTCTATAAGAGGGAAGAGACGAAACAGACGGCAAAATATTTTATTTTAATTTTAGCTTGTAAATCCTTTATTTGGAGGGTTGTGACCATTTATTTCTATTTTTGACAAGCCTTTTGGCAAAACTGTATATTTTATGACATTTGGAAAATTTTATTCTATACATTTTATTATTTTATTCTAATTATTTTTGTATTTTGCCTACTGAATCTCCTCTTTACAGGGATTCAGTTTGGTTGTTTGATTATTTATTCTAATCTGAATCCTCCTTTTACAGGGATTCAGATCTCGTGTCCTCTGACCATATTTCTCTTTTTAGTGCGGTACTGCTAGCTGCGTGATGTTTGGCATAAGAACACCTGTGACAAAGGCAAAGGTTATGGAGGAGCCTAAAAATGTGGAGGAAGCCTCAATACAGGCGGGCCCCTCAGTTCGGCGTAGTATTGGAGAGTGGGAAGCGGAGAAACTTAAGGCGGGTCAATCTTGCAAAAGTACAACACCCCCAAAAGAGACACCCGCAACTACCCCTCCCAAGAACACGCTCGGGCCCAGTCCTTCCAAACCCAAGCCTAAAGCCACATCGACGCGGCAAACAAAGTTGGATGATCCGAAGCAGTCTGATAGGGTCCTGCAGAGCTCGCCTCGGGAAGTGCCATCCACAAAGTATATTAACAGAACTACGGAGGCAAAGGCGTGTCTCTGCAGTGCCAAAATACAGCTCGACAGCTCTCGGAACCTCAAAAAAGAAATAAAGGACGGACTGACCAAGGCAGTGGAAAGACTGTACCAGTTGGTAAGGGAGGGAGAGGCTGAGAGAGGGAAAGGGACCGGAGAGACAGTCGAACCCGAACAGCCCTCGAAGGACCTGAATCCGACTTCAGATGCAACGGTGGAGCTCATGAAGCAGCTGGCGGAGAACCTTCAGCAGCACAAACAAGCGCTGGAGGAGTGCCAGCTGCATACACGGGCTCTGTCGGAGCAACTCCAACAGGCCCCACGCTTTATCGCCGGCCAGGGACCCTCGTTCGCGGAAATGGCTGCTGCTGTCCCAAAGCAGAAATTCCAAGAGCCCCTTCACTCGGTGTTCGTGTCATCGGTCGACGACCAGGACACCGGGGAAGAGGTTATTGCGAAGCTTCGGACGGCGGTAGATGCCAGAAACGAGGGAACCAGGATAGAGAGGTTGCGAAAAGTGAGGGACCAGAAGGTGGTCGTCGGCTTCAGGACCAGGGAGGAACTGACCCGGGTGGCGGAGAGGATAAGGAAAGCTGGAAACCTCGTGGTGGAGGAGGTAAAAAACAAAGATCCGCTTATCATCCTCAAGGACGTCCTCTCCTGCCACTCAGATGAGGAGGTCACGGACGCGCTAAAGCGTCAGAACGCCCATCTGATCGGGGACTTACCTGCAGATGGAGTGAGGATGGGGGTGAAGTACCGTCGCAGGACACGGAACCCCCACATGAGCCACATCATTCTGCAGGTGTCTCCGTCAGTGTGGCAGAACTTGACATCGGCGGGTCGAGTGCACATTGACTTACAGCGGGTGCGGGTGGAGGACCAGTCGCCGCTGATCCAATGCACCCGCTGCCTACGTTTCGGCCACGGCCGCAAACTGTGCACGGAATCCGCCGACCTCTGCACACACTGTGGTGACCCTCATCTGAGAGCCGACTGCCCCTCGCGGCTGGCTGCTGAACCACCTAAATGCAAGAACTGCGCTCTGGCAAAGCTGAGCGGCACCGAGCACAACGCCTTCGACAGCACGTGCCCAATTCGCGTTAAGTGGGACGCATTGGCGCGGCTGTCGGTGGCGTATTGCTAAGGGCAAGCCAGTGGAAACAGCCAGCAGGGACTCATCCAGGGATTCCCGAACACACCCGAGTGCCCACAAGGATTACCAGGTGATCCAAGCAAATCTGCAGAGAAAGAACCTAGCAACCCAAGAGCTCATGTTAGTGGCTAGTGAGCGGAGGGTTGCGTTCGCATTGCTCCAGGAGCCGTATGTGGGTGGGGTCAAAAGGATGCGAGACTACCGGGGAGCGAGAGTCTACCAGTGCGCTGAACAAGGAGATGGAACTGTGAAGGCGGCAATAGCCGTCTTTGATCACGACCTTGATGTGACACAGTGTCCGAAACTCACCACCAACAACATCGCGGTGGTGAGGATCCGTACCAGCGCCTGGGAAATCGCAGTAGTCTCCTTCTACTTTGAACCAGACCGCCCCATACAGCCATACCTGGAGCAACTCCTGCGGATTCGCGAGGAAATAAGCCCCACTAGGATACTCATGGGCGGCGACGCCAACGCCAAGAGCACCTGGTGGGGTAGCCTGGTGACTGACACCAAGGGTGAGGACATGTCGGGAACCCTGGACGACATGGGCATGCAGGTACTCAACGTTGGCAACACCCCGACTTTCGACACCGTCAGAGGTAACACCCTGTACAGCAGCTTCGTCGATGTCACATTCTGCTCAACGGAGCTGCTGGACTTGGTGGAGGACTGGCGGGTCGAGGTAGGTATCACCAGCTCGGACCACAACGGTATCGTTTTCAAAATTAAATTATTAAAATCAAAAGGGATTTCAATCAATAGAACCACGAGACTCTATAATACAAAAAAGGCGAATTGGAGCCAATTTCGTGAGAAATTGACCCAATTACAAACCGAGGCAAAATTAAACGAAATTGAAATTAGAAAAATAAACAGCGAAATAGATTTAGAGTCAAAAATAAATAAATACATAGTTAGCATAACAGAGTCTTGTGAAGAAACTTTGCCAAAAATAAAAAATTCAGATACAGTTACCATACCGTGGTGGTCCAAAGAGCTTGGTGATGCGATGTCGGAGGTGAACACCAAGAGACGCCGCATTCGATGCGCTGCTCCAGTCCGCAGACAAAAAGTCATCGACGAGTACCTGCATGCAAAAGCACACTATGAGTCCCTAGCCATAAAGGCGCAGACAGAAGGCTGGAAGGGCTTTTGCCAAAAACAGGATCGAGAAGGAATGTGGGAGGGGATATACAGGGTCATAGGACGGACCGCCAAAAGACAGGAGGACTTGCCGTTGGTGAAGGAAGGAGTGCCACTGAGCGCACAGGAATCGGCCTTGCTGCTGGCCGAGACTTTCTACCCCGAGGACCTTGAAGAGGGCGAAACTGAAGACCACCGTCGGACGCGGGAAGCGGCCAATCGTGCAAACGAGTGGGCGCATGATGAACAACATGACCCACCGTTTGCACTCCAGGAGCTGAAAACGGCGGTGGAAAGCTTCAACCCAAAGAAGGCACCCGGGGCGGACGGTCTCACGGCCGATATCTGTGCCCAGGCCATTTCCCGGGACCCAGGGATGTTCCTTGCACTGGCCAACAAGTGCTTGGAGCACGGACACTTCCCTGGGGCCTGGAAGGTGGCCACAGTGGTAGTCCTCCGCAAGCCCGGCAAGGATTCCTACACCACCCCAAAGTCATACCGGCCGATTGGCCTCCTACCAGTCTTAGGCAAAATTCTTGAAAAGATGCTAGTAGCAAGAATCAAATGGCATCTTATCCCGCGGCTAAGTACTCGCCAGTATGGTTTCATGCCCCAGAAGAGCACCGAGGACTCCCTCTACACCATGATACAACATATCAAGGGAAAGCTGAGTGCAAAGAAGCTGATCACTGTTGTATCACTGGATATTGAGGGAGCCTTCGATAGCGCATGGTGGCCGGCCATTAGGACCAGACTGGCTGAGGAAAAGTGCCCGGTGAACCTCAGGAGGATGCTGGATAGCTATTTGACTGGTAGGAGTGTCCGCGTAAGGTACGCAGGGGCCGAGTGTTCACGAGACACAAATAAGGGGTGTGTGCAAGGGTCCATTGGCGGTCCGATCTTGTGGAACCTGATCCTAGATCCCCTACTGAAGGGGCTGGTGACGAGAGGCGTCCACTGCCAGGCGTTCGCCGATGATGTTGTGATGATCTTCGACGGTGACACAGCGTTAGAAGTTCAAAGACAGGCCAATGCCGCCCTCGAGTATGTTCGGGAGTGGGGCATCCGAAACAAGCTGAAGTTTGCACCGCAAAAAACATGTGCAATGGTGATAACCAAGAAGCTGAAGTACGATGTCCCGCTCCTGAGCATGGGCGGGGTAGACATTGGCATGTCCAAGGAACTGAAAATACTGGGGCTCACCGTCGACCACCAGCTCACTTTCAACTCCCACGTCGCTAACGTTTGCAGAAAAGCTGTGAACATCTACAAACAGCTGGCACGAGCGGCAAAAGTGAGCTGGGGCCTTCACCCGGAGATCATCCACACTATTTACACGGCAGCAGTGGAGCCGATAATTCTATACGCGGCAGGCGCCTGGGCGCCGGCAGCCGCAAAGATCGGAGTGCAGAAAAGCCTTAACACGGTCCAGCGAGGTTTCGCGCAAAAGCTCTGTAAATCCTACCACACCGTCTCGCTGAACGCGTCCCTGGTGCTGGCTGGGATACTCCCACTTGACCTCCGTATACAGGAAGCAGCCGCTCTGTACGAGGCAAAGAGGGGGGTGCCACAGCCGGCACTTGCGGGCAGGGAGGTAGAGCGGGTGGTGGCATTTGCAGAGACACCACATCCGGCGAAACATATGGCTATGGAGTTCGTGTGCCTGGAGGACCGGACACTTGTGGACCTCCACAACAGACAAGCAGTCAGGGTTTTCACAGACGGCAGCAAGATCGAGGGCAAGGTCGGAGCAGCACTCTCACTTTGGGATGATGCTGCCGAGATCAAGTGCGTCAAACTAAGCTTGCCGTCGTACTGCACGGTCTACCAGGCGGAACTCTTGGCCATATGCGTAGCCACGCGCGAAATCCTAAAGCGTAAAGAGGGAACCTTTGGAATCTACAGTGACTCAAAGGCCGCACTACAGACAGTCACAAACCAAGGTTCCCTCCACGCGCTGGCCGTGGAGGCGAGAGCGAATGTGGGCGCGGCTTTATCCCAGAGCAAAGATGTCTCCTTATTCTGGGTAAAGGCACACGCAGGGCTAGCGGAAAACGAGCGCGCAGACCACCTCGCCAAGGAAGCTGCACTCCGGTCTAGGAAGAGGCCGGACTATGATCGTTGCCCGGTTTCATTCGTCAAGCGGCAGATCCGCTTGGGGTCGCTCGACGAATGGAACCGAAGGTATCAGACTGGGGTAACGGCCTCAGTCACCAAAATGTTTCTCCCTGATGCGATCGACGCCCACAAGATTATCCTCAAGATTAAACCAGCCGGTCTTATTACTCAAATCTTGACAGGGCACGGTGGGTTCTCCGAATACCTGCACCGTTTCAAGTGTAAGGAGAACCCAGCGTGTATCTGCGAACCGGACAAGGTGGAGTCGATCGCACACATCCTAACGGAATGCCCAGCCTTTGCGACGGAAAGATACGATGTGGAGACAAGACTGGAGATGACCATAACCAAAGAGACTATAAAAAACATAATGTCACAAAACAAGGAAAGGACGATCTTTTTAGAATACTGCGCTAAAATAACGAAAATAGTAATTAAAAGAAACAAAAACAATTAAATTAAAACTTATATTAAAATAGCCCTTGCTTTATTAAATATAATATTCTCTTCAAGAAACGATATTTCAATACAAGCATAGGATAAGACATAACATTAGTAAAAATTACATCCAAATTATATAAGTTAAAAATCACACAATGCATTAAAAATAAAACTCGTTATCTATTTATTTATTTTATTCAATTTTATTTAAAACAGCAGTCACAGCGAAAAGCGTTTTTTAAGGTCTCTGACTACGTCAGAGGAACACGAGCAGAGCAGGAGGGTGGTTTTAGTCGGTTCGAGTCCGACACTACCTCGACTGTCGCACAAACTGTGAGACAGTCGAGGTGTCCGTGGGGATTTCCCCCTCCTGCCAAAACTAAAAAAAAAAAAAAAAAAAAAAAAAAAAAAAAAAACCTAACCTAACCTAACCTAACCTAACCTAACCTAACCTAACCTAACCTAACCAACCAGTCTGGGCCCATCCGCGGTCACGAACACCACGTTTTCGTAACGCTCCGCGATAAAAAATTCATTAAAATTAGTTTTTCTTAACGTATAAGCCCGTGTGATACATCAAAATTTGTGGGACAGTGCAGTGCATCTTTTGGTGAAAAATATTTTCCGCGGAAAATAAGTGCGTGTCAGTTAAGGCGGAAAAACTAGCAAAGTTGCAAGTTTGGGAAACTTCGGAGCTTTAAAACTCCGGAGTTTGAATTCCCACAACAATTTTCCAGACGCCAGCTTGAAGACAACACAAAGACGCACAATTGGACACATTTTCCTGGAAAATCTACTCAGGCATCACGGAGATAATCGAGGAAAACTGTGAAACATAACCACAAATTGCAACACGTGGTTTCGGTTTCCCTGAACCTAGGGACTTCATATTTTGGCATCAAGCAGACCTAGACAACAGAAGCGTAATTCCGCTTCGACAAGATTTTTATCCCCACCACAGACGAAGATATTTCATTAAGAAGATCACAACTTTGACCGGTCCTACTGAAAAAACTACAGCGAGAACCCTACTTTTTTATCGTCAATCCAGTTGCGCGCTAGGCTGAAGAACCTAATAACCGTAAGATTATATTTATTTAGTTTATATTTCTGGTTTTCATTTAAAAATAGTATTAATTTTAGTTTTTCGCATAAAAAATTATGAAAAATTTTAAAATCTTTAAATTTTATTTTGTTATCTTTTAGAACTATAATTTATACAAATTTAGGTATTTTTTGCATAATTTTAGCTGTTCTAGTTTTAAAGTTATTGAATTTTTAGTCATTTTTCTAAATTATTATAAATCTAATTGTTTTAAAATTATTTGGACTACGGGATAGTGTTCCTTATGTCTATTCCAACTGTCTGAGCCCAAAGAGTGATATTCTAGCTTTAAAAAAGGCGGAAATCGCTATTTTCCGCCATTTTGGTTTTTTAGGTCACCATAGACTTTAAGCAATATCTCCGTAGCTATTGGGCTCAGAGAGCTCGGATTTCCACAGCTGGAAGGGGAATTGATAGGAGATAAAACTGAATTTATTTTCAGGAGTTTTCAGGACCTGAAAATTTTCAGCACTGAAATCAGTTTTGACGGATAGAGGTAGTTGTGCCAAGCACTATAATCGAAACCGCGCTTCCCTGGGACAAACGGTTGCGGAGCTGTAGCCAATCAAAGTAGGCATTTGACAGTTGGGCGGCCATTTTGAAAAACTTTACGCCTTTATAGCTCCGGATCCGGTGGTCGTAGAGAGTTGCGGACTTCATAGTGGCGTTTGGAAAGACGATACCTATCTTGTCCATCCAGTTTCAAGCCGATTGGCGCTGAAAATTTTCAGGCTTCTGAAAGCCACTGTGCGCGTTAGGGCAGACCGAGGCGAGACGAACGAGCCCAAATTCGGGTGTTCTGCGACTTCGGGAAGGGAAGATATACCTATTTTAAGTTCCACTTTGACAGTTCTTGAGCTGTCAAAACATTTTTTGGCTAAGGATATCTCCCGAACCGTGGGTCGTGGAACGACCGGATTTTCTTTCGTGGTATCGCTCGAAGCTTCTGTATCCGGGTGTTGTGTTTTCGGGAGTTTTCAGGACCTGAAACTTTTTTCGCCTGAAACCTAGCTCACTGGATAGGTCTCGCCAAGCCCTCTGAGAAAAGCCCTAGCACGGTGGTATTCGGACGAACGGCTCCGGAGAAAACCATTGGTTACTGAATTTCGGTCGCCATATTGTTTTGGTTACTTGAATTTCGGACCAGGTTTTCTCGGGAACCCTTTGGGCTAGGGTACCCGTGTTTGGGTTCATTGGAAAGGGCTTTGGGAGGCCTTTCTCGTGGTAGGTAGAGATTGACTCTACGTAGAGTCAACATTTTTATCGACTCTACATTTTAAAATTTCTTTACGCAGTACAGTCCTGGGGACTCCCTGACACCGTATCCAGTTCTTGAACCTGGTACATGTATATATTGACAGAGCAAGGCTCTTTTTGTTTTTGCTTTTTATTTTTAAGACTTTTATAAATATATTTCTTTCTTTCGACTTTCTTTGCTGCACACGAGACAGGTGTACTTAGTTATACATTTTGCGGGTATCAAGGTGTGCAGTTTCCCAGACTACGGAAGACATTCTTTATATATTTATATTGTTATTTTATTACGTTATTTTACCATTTATTGTTGATTTTCTCTCTATACAGGGATAGAAAATAGTGACTGTTATATTTTATTGAGACCAGTCTTCTTTATTATCCCCCCTTTACAGGGTTAGTAAAGAAGCTGATAAGACTGACTACTATTGACGAGCTTTCTAACATGCCAATTACACACACACCCCGGAAGATGGACGCTGCGGAATCACAGTCCAACTCACCAACAGAGAGTAAGAAGGCAGGATCTTCTCCAAAAACCTCGACGCAAGCTCCCAACGTTCGTAAGAGCATCGGCGAGTGGGAGATCGGTAAAGGAGATGGAAAGGCAGCTCCCTCAACCTCTACCACCTTCATAGTTTCGCCAAAAAAGCTGGCGCATGCACCGGTGGCTCCCCCGGGGCCAACACATAAACCCACCTTGTCTTTAGACAAGATGACAAAGCGTGGAGGACCCGTGTTGATCACGGGCGAGTCGCCGAAGCTTGTACCCGGAGCTTCTGCCGACAAAGTGAAAGAAGCCCGAGTCTGGCTTCAGAGGGCGAAGACTCATCTGAGTGAGTCGCGCAACCTGAAGTCAGACTTGAAGGCAGGCATCACTCTGGCGGTGGAACAACTATACCAGCTGGTGAAAGACTGCACAGCTGAAAATAATAACAAAATCCCATCCAGCTGTATACAGGGAAAGGGAGATAAAGATTTACAATCCGGGGAAAAAAGAGAAAAGGGAATTTTATCGGGAAATGAGGGAGAGGAACTTAAAAATATGATTAGGGAACAAAGCGTTAAAATTGATAAAACAACAGAAGAATTAGTAAAGCTAAGGGAAGCCGTCGCATCGCAAGCTACCTCACAAACCATCACCTACGCGAGTGTGGCAGCAGCTTCGTCCAGAAGACACACATCCGACAAGAGCTCTTTACACTCTGTCGTGATTACGTCAAAAGACGACAGTCACACCAGCGACCAGGTGATGAGCGAAGTAAGGAAAGCGGTCAACGCTAAGGACGGCTGGGTGACAGTGGAGAGGGTGAGGAAGGTGAAGGACAAGAAGGTTCTAATAGGATGCAGAACGGAGGAAGAAAGGAGGAAAGTAAAGGAGCGACTGGAGAGAGCGGACGGTGGCCTTATTGTCGAGGACATGAAGAACCAGGACCCCATGCTGGTACTCAAGGACGTGTTATCCTTTAACACTAACGAGGATGTCCTCCTGGCCTTGAGGAACCAGAATGCGGAGGTCTTTCATGGCCTCGAAAAAAAGGACGACCGAATTGAAATAAAGTTCAGAAGACGTGCAAGAAACCCGCTCACCAACCACATTGCGCTGAGAGTGTCCCCATCTTTATACAATCGCATAATGGATAGGGAGTCTGTGCACATAGATATGCAGAGGATACATGTAGCAGATCAGTCCCCGCTTGTGCAGTGTTCCATGTGCCTAGCGTATGGACACGGCAGGAGATTCTGCAAGGACACTCTCCCAAAATGCAGCCACTGTGGTGGGCCACACATGAGAGCGCAATGCGCCGATTATCTGGCGGCGGCACCACCAACTTGCTGTAACTGCATGGCCGCAAAACTAGAGAACGCACAGCATAACGCCTTTAGCTCTGAATGCCCAGTACGACGAAGGTGGGAAGCCTTGGCTAGAGCTAAAGTTGCGTATTGCTAAGGTGGTCACAAGTCGCTCCGGGGCAGGCAGCCCCACCAGTAAGTACGCAGTAGCCCAGGCGAACCTCCAGAGGAAACAGCTGGCGACCACGGAGCTCATCATAGAGGCCAGCAAGCGAAAGCTCGCATTTGCTCTGATTCAGGAGCCATACGTGGGTGGTTTGAGGAGAATGAAGGATTACCGTGGGGCGAGAGTCTTCCAGTGTGCAGCTGTAGGAGATGGGACGGTGAAGGCGGCTATCGTCGTCTTCGACGATGATCTTGACGTCATCCAGTGCCCGAAACTCACGACTAACAATATTGTTGTCGTGAGGATCCGAACCTCCGCCTGGGAAATCGCGGCGGTGTCCTTCTACTTTGAACCAGACCAACCCATCGGGCCATACCTGGATCAGATCAGAAACATCACAGAGGAGCTGGGCTCAAGAGGACTGCTAATTGGAGGCGATAGCAACGCCAAGAGTAGCTGGTGGGGCAGCACCATAGAAGACCACAGGGGAGTTGAGATGTCCGGAACCCTGGAAGAGTCTGGTCTGCAGGTACTCAACAGAGGTGATACACCAACGTTTGACACCGTGAGAGGTAATAGGGTGTACACCAGTTTTGTAGACATAACAGCCTGTACAGAGGATCTACTGGAATTGGTGGACAACTGGAGGGTAGACCAGGAGATGACAAGCTCGGACCACAACGCCATCCTACTCGACATAAATCTCCGCAGGAGTAGAGGCCTAAGGGTTCAAAGAACCACGAGGCTGTACAACACCAAGAAGGCAAAATGGGACCTCTTTAACAGTACGCTCTTAGAAAATAATTTGATCAATAATTTTAACGTAGAGTCAATAGGAAACATTACAACTAAGCCAGAATTAGAAATAACAATATTAAAATTTACCAGTTCGATAACAGAGGCGTGTAAATTTAGCATGCCCATAAAGAAAACCACAGAGGTACTCGAGGTTCCATGGTGGAATGAAGAGCTCGCAAGGCTGAAACAAGTTGCCACTACCTTCAGGCGTAAAATTAAGAATGCGGCACCGTACCGTAGAGATATAGTGGTAGCTGAGTACAAGGAAAAGATAGCAGACTATGAGTGCCAAGCCAAGAAAGCCCAAACAGAGAGCTGGAAGGAGCTCTGTAAGAGACAGGATAAGGAAGGAGTATGGGATGGTATATACCGTGTCATACGCAGGACCACCAGGAGACAAGAAGATTTGACCTTAACCAAAGACGGGGCATTCCTTAACCCAAGAGAGTCGGCGATCTTACTCGCGGAGACATTCTACCCACAAGACCTGGAGGAAACTGACAATGAAGACCATCGCCGCGCTAGAGAAGCGGCAAAGCGGGTAAACGAGTGGCAACATGATGAGATTCATGACCCACCGTTTACATTGCTAGAGCTCAAGACCGCGGCGGGCAGTTTTAATCCCAAGAAGGCCCCGGGAGCGGATGGCTTCACAGCAGATATCTGCAGCAGAGCTATCTACCAGGACCTGGACGCATCCCTTGCCCTATACAACAAGTGCCTAGAGATAGGTCACTTTCCGGACATCTGGAAGCAGGCAACCGTGGTAGTCCTGAGAAAACCGGGCAAGGAAGATTACACGAACCCCAAAGCTTACAGGCCCATCGGTCTGTTGCCGGTTTTGGGGAAGGTCCTGGAGAAGATGACAGTAGCAAGGATTAAATGGCATGTTGTACCGAGGATTAGTACTCGTCAGTTTGGTTTCATGCCCCAGAAGAGCACCGAAGACGCCCTCTATACTCTAGTACACCATATCAGGGGTCTTATAAAGCAGAAAAAGCTGGTTACCCTAGTGTCATTGGATATACAGGGGGCCTTCGACAGCGCTTGGTGGCCGACTATTCGAAACCGTCTGGCTGAGGAAAAGTGCCCGGTTAACATCAGGAGGCTACTGGACAGCTATCTCGACTGCAGAAGAGTCAGTGTAAGATACGCCGGGGAGGAATGCACGAGGAGCACCAACAAAGGTTGCGTGCAGGGGTCAATCGGTGGTCCCATCCTGTGGGACCTTCTTCTGGATCCTTTGCTGCGGGAACTGGAGGGGATGGGTGTGTATGTGCAGGCCTTCGCGGACGACGTCGTGATGACTTTTGACGGTGACACTGGACTTGACGTCTCGAGGCAGGCAAACGCGGCGCTCGCCCACGTTCAGCAATGGGGTGTCAGAAATAAGTTGAAATTTGCGCCGCATAAAACTTGCGCAATGGTTCTCACCAAGAAGCTAAAGTACGACACACCATTGCTGAACATGGGAGGAGTCAGTGTTGGCATGTCACGGGAAGTCAAGATCCTAGGACTGACCATTGACGACCGACTGACTTTTAACACGCACGTGGCTTTACAGTGCCGAAAAGCCTTGGATATATATAAACAGCTATCCAAGGCCGCTAAGGTAGACTGGGGACTGCACACCGAAGTTATTCGTGTTATTTATACGGCTACTATAGAGCCTATTATTCTATATGCGTCAGCTGTGTGGGCTCCCGCAGCCAGTAAGATCGGGGTGCGTAAGTTGCTCGACACGGTCCAGAGAGGTTTCGCTCAGAAGCTCTGCAAATCTTACCGGACGGTCTCCCTACACTCTGCCCTAGTTTTGGCGGGGATACTACCTCTCGACCTCAGAGTACAAGAAGCAGCCGCACTGTACGAGGCAAAGAGAGGGTCGCCCCCGCCGGAGCTAGGAGATAGAGAAACGGAGCGTCCGGTAATGTTTGCAGAAACTCCTCACCCGGCAGAGCATATGGCCTTGGAAATTACCCCACTGGTGGACCAAAGCCTTGTGGACCGGCATAATGTGCAGCAGGTGCGAATCTTCACCGACGGCAGTAAGATTGAGGGGAAGGTTGGAGCCGCGCTATCCATGTGGAATGGCGAAGCCGAAATCCGGAACCTCAAGCTTTGTCTGTCCGCGTACTGCACAGTCTACCAGGCGGAGCTCCTGGCTATATGTAAAGCCACGAGCGTTATCCTCAAGGGTAAGGAGAAGACCTATGGTCTATATAGCGACTCGAGAGCCGCTCTGGAGACGGTCGTTAACCATTGGTCCCTCCACCCACTGGCCGTGGAGACGAGGGAGAACCTGCGGAAGGCCCTGGCCCTGGGCAAAGTTGTGTCCTTGTTCTGGGTCAAGGCCCATGCAGGACTGCCCGGAAACGAGCGCGCCGATGATCTGGCTAAGCAGGCAGCTCTGGCGTCGAAAAGGAAACCTGACTACGACCAGTGTCCCATTTCATATGTGAAGCGGCTAATTCGCCAGTCATCTCTAGATGAATGGAACAGTCGCTATAGAGCCGGGGACACTGCGTCTGTCACCAGGATGTTCCTTCCCGACGCCAGAGAGGCCTATCGCTTTGCACGCAAGGTTAAACCGGAGGGCAAGCTCACACAAATATTGACGGGGCATGGTGGATTCTCCCAGTACTTGAACCGCTTCAAGTTAAGGGAGAGTCCATCATGCATCTGCGAGCCAGATGCTATAGAAGATGTTCTACACATCCTCGTGGAGTGTCCAGTACACGCAGTGTTAAGGTATAATCTGGAACAAAAAGTAGGCTTAAAAGTACACAAAGAAAATCTCTGTGAGCTAATAAGAAGTAAATTAAATACTGTGTTTATAGAATACTGCATAAATGTATGTGAAATAGTAAATAATAGAAATAAGGATTAGATAAATAAGCTTTGTTAAACGATATATTGTAATAATATATAAAATTTAACAAAATGTAGATGGTAGATTTATAAGTAATATAGATATAAGTGCAGTAAGTTAAATATAAGTGTAGTTAGATTAAAATTAAGAAGTAAAATAAACGTTGATAGTAAGATAAGATAGCATTGTTAGTGTAAGAAATGATTGTAAACCCTGTATAGCTTAGTAAGTTGTAAAAATAAGAAAATAAAATAAAAGCAATTGTAAACAAAGTGACAAGAACTGATAATAGAAATAAGAAAGTATAAATATGTAAACTATAGTAAAATAAAATAAAAAAGTTAAAATTATTAAATAAAGAAAACCCAGGCGTCAAGCCTTTTTGAGAAAATAATAAAATAAAAGGATAGGAAACTTCCCCCTCCCTCCCGTAATACAATCCTGGAAGAATATCCGGGGACTAGGATAAGTAGCTCGCGGGCCGGGCCTTGCGCCCGGACAGGTATAAAAAAAAAAAAAAAAAAAAAAAAAAAAACCTAACCTAACCTAACCTAACCTAACCTAACCTAACCTAACCTAACCTAACCTAACCTAACCTAACCTAACCTAACCTAACCTAACCTAACCTAACCTAACCTAACCTAACCTAACCTAACCTAACCTCCAAGCGAATCTGCAGCGAAAGAATCTAGCAACCCAAGAACTCATGATTGTGGCTAGTGAGCGGAGGGTTGCGTTCGCATTGCTCCAGGAGCCGTATGTGGGTGGGGTTAAAAGGATGAGAGACTACCGGGGAGCGAGAGTCTACCAGTGCGCTGAACAAGGAAATGGAACTGTGAAGGCGGCAATAGCCGTCTTTGATCACGACTTAGACGTGACACAGTGTCCGCAACTCACCACTAACAACATCGTAGTGGTGAGGATCCGTACCAGCGCCTGGGAAATCGCAGTAGTCTCCTTCTATTTCGAACCAGACCGCCCCATACAGCCATACCTGGAGCAACTCATGCGGATTCGTGAGGAATTAAGCCCTACTAGGATGCTCATGGGCGGCGACGCTAACGCCAAGAGCACCTGGTGGGGTAGCCTGGTGACTGACAGCAAGGGTGAGGACATGTCGGGAACCCTGGAAGAAATGTGCATGCAGGTACTCAACGTCGGCAACACCCCGACCTTCGACACCGTCAGAGGTAACACCCTGTACAGCAGCTTCGTTGATGTCACGTTTTGCTCGACGGAGCTGCTGGACTTGGTGGAGGACTGGCGGGTCGAGGAAGGCATCACGAGCTCGGACCACAACGGTATTGTATTCAAAATTAATCTTCAAAAAGCCAAAGGTACAAACATAGTTCGGACCACGAGAATCTACAATAGTAAGAAAGCAAATTGGAGCCAGTTTCATGAGAAACTGGCCCAATTAAAAGCTCAAGCAAAATTAAATAGTGTCGAAATTTCAAAAATTAACAACAAAATAGATTTGGAAAATAACATAAATAAATTTATAGCTAGTGTCACAGAATCCTGTGAAGAGTCAATGGCTAAAATTAGGCATAATGAACAAATTACAATACCGTGGTGGTCCAAGGAGCTCGCTGAGCGGATGTCGGAGGTGAACACTCTCAGACGGCGCATTCGATGTGCTGCACCCGTCCGGAGACAAAAAGTCGTCGATGAGTACCTGAAAGCAAAAGAAAATTATGAGTCCCTAGCCCAAAAGGCGCAGACCCACGGCTGGAAGGGTTTCTGCGAGAAGCAGGACCGGGAGGGAGTATGGGAGGGTATTTATAGGGTCATAGGACGGACCGCCAAGAGACAGGAGGACTTGCCGTTGGTCAAGGATGGAGTGCCACTGAGCGCACAAGAGTCGGCCCTGCTGCTAGCCGAGACCTTCTACCCCGAGGACCTAGAAGAGGGAGAAACCGAACACCACCGTCGGACAAGAGAAGCGGCCAGTCGTGTAAACGAGTGGACGCATGATGAAAACCATGACCCGCCGTTTACACATCTGGAGCTGAAAACCGCGGTGGAAAGTTTCAACCCGAAGAAGGCACCCGGGGCTGACGGTCTCACAGCCGACATCTGCGCTCAAGCTATTTCTCGGGACCCAGGGACGTTCCTTGCACTGGCCAACAAGTGCCTGGAGCACGGACACTTCCCTGGGGCCTGGAAAGTGGCTACGGTGGTAGTTCTCCGTAAGCCCGGCAAGGAATCCTACACCACCCCAAAATCGTACAGGCCAATCGGCCTCCTACCGGTCCTAGGCAAAGTGCTGGAAAAAATGGTAGTAGCTAGGCTAAAATGGCATCTCATACCGCGGCTCAGTACTCGCCAGTATGGTTTCATGCCACAAAAGAGCACCGAGGACGCCCTCTATAACATGATACAACACATCAAAGGGAAGTTAGAACAAAAGAAACTGATCACTGTTGTATCACTTGATATAGAGGGAGCCTTCGACAGTGCATGGTGGCCGGCAATAAGAACCAGACTGGCTGAGGAAAAGTGCCCGGTAAATATCAGGCGGATGCTAGACAGCTACTTGACCGGTAGGAGTGTGCGACTTAGGTACGCGGGTGTGGAGTGCCTGAGACACACAAACAAGGGGTGTGTGCAAGGATCTATTGGCGGTCCGATCCTGTGGAACCTCATACTAGACCCTCTTCTGAAAGGACTGGAGGAACGGGGAGACCACTGCCAGGCTTTCGCCGATGACGTAGTGATGATCTTCGACGGTGACACAGCATTGCAAGTTCAGGGACAGGCCAATGCCGCCCTCGAGTATGTTCGGGCGTGGGGCATCAGAAATAAGCTGAAGTTTGCACCACATAAAACTTGTGCAATGGTAGTAACCAGGAAGCTAAAGTACGATGTCCCGCTCCTGAGCATGGGCGGGGTAGACATTGGCATGTCCAAGGAAATTAAAATACTGGGGCTCACCGTCGACCACCAGCTCACTTTTAATAGCCATGTCGCCAACGTTTGCAGAAAGGCTGTAAACATCTACAAACAGCTGGCACGAGCGGCAAAAGTGAGCTGGGGCCTTCACCCGGAGATCATCCGCGTCATATATACGGCAGCGGTCGAACCGATAATTTTGTACGCCGCCAGCGCATGGGCACCTGCTGCCAAAAAAGTAGGGGTATGTAAGCAACTCGCCGTGGTCCAAAGGGGATTTGCGCAGAAGCTATGCAAAGCCTACCGCACGGTATCCCTGAACTCGGCACTGGTGCTGGCTGGGATACTGCCACTTGACTTACGAATAAGGGAAGTGGCTGCATTGTACGAGGCCAAGAGGGGGGTACCTCAGCCAGTGCTGGGAGGCAGGGATATTGAGCGGATGGCTCCAGCAGCAGAGGCTCCGCATCCTGCGGACCACGTGGAACTTGAGTTCGGAAGCCTGGTAGACGAGGAACAGTATATGAGCCACAGCGACCTCGCTGTGCGCATTTTCACAGACGGCAGCAAGATTGAGGGCAAGGTTGGGGCGGCGCTATCCTTGTGGAATGGCGCCACCGAAACAAAGACCCTCAAGCTTGTTTTGCCGTCCTACAGCACCGTCTACCAGGCCGAGCTACTGGCCTTGCAAAGAGCGGCAGGAGAGGTGCTCAAGCGCAGAGAAGGTACATTCGGCATCTTCAGCGACTCCAGGGCGGCCCTTCAGTCGGTCGTAAACGTTGGATCCTCCCACCCCTTAGCGGTGGAAACAAGGGACACCATCAGACGCTGTAAGCTCCAGAACAAGAGTGTCTCCTTGTTCTGGATAAAAGCCCATGCGGGGTTGGAGGGAAACGAACGAGCCGACCAACTTGCGAAGGAAGCTGCCCTGAAGTCGAAGAAGAAGCCGGACTACGACCCGTGTCCCGTGTCATTCGTCAAGCGGCAGATCCGTATGCAGTCGCTTGACGAGTGGAATGAGAGGTACAAGAGCGGTAGCACAGCCTCCGTGACAAAAATGTTCCTGCCTGATGCGATCGACGCCCACAAAATTGTGCTTAGACTGAAACCAGCCGGTATAGTCACACAAATTTTAACGGGGCACGGTGGGTTCTCCGAATACCTGCACCGTTTCAAGTGTAAGGAGAACCCAGCGTGCATCTGCGAACCGGACAAAGTGGAGTCGATCGCACATATTCTCGTGGAATGCCCGGTATTTGTGAGAGAGAGACTAAACGTCGAAACATCAATAGGAACGGCTATCACAAACGTAACAATCGCAGGTATAATGTCAGACAATAAACACAGACAGATCTTTTTAGAGTACAGCGTTAATATTGTCAAAAGAGTAATTAAAAGAAATAAAGAAAATCAAAGTTAAAGTCGAGTAAAAATGTAGTGCTTTATTAAATATGTTATTCTTCAGGAAACGATATTTACATACAAGCGCAAAATCAGATGAAACAAAACAAGTATTAAGTATTAATATTAAAGAAATTTATTAACAAAAAATGTAATTTATTTATTTATTAGAATAAAAAGCTGGTAAAACGAAAATAGCTAAAAAGGTCTCTGACCATGTCAGAGGGACACGTGCAGAGCAGGATAAAAAAAAAAAAAAAAAAAAAAAAACCTAACCTAACCTAACCTAACCTAACCGATCGATAACTTTTTTATTTAGGGTCCGATTTTGAAGCTGTTTTCAGCTATTTTAGACTAAACTAGGCAATCGCTTAGTACCTGACCGGTTTGAACCCATTTGAACGCACCCCTAAAAAACTTCCCTTAGAAAACTCACATTTTTAATAATTTTCATTTTAAAAAGTCAAAATCTACGTTGTTTTCAAAATTTTTGTTTTTGTTTCAGTAGATTATAGTTGCAATAGTACTCATCCTTCATCCCTGAAATTTGGTCCGCGATCCGTGTACCCGAATTCAGGTTGGGGGTTGATTTTCGAAATTTTTTCCTAAAAAACCACGTTTTTGGACCATAACTCAAAATTTTTGTTCCACCGACAATAAGTTTTATTTCATAATCGGCTAGCCCGCGCGGAGACGCGTCTCTGGACACCTCGGTCGAGGGCCTAGCTCGAAATAAAACTGTTTGTTTTTACATATTAGTGAATTTCTCATAAACGTTATAAGTACCAAAATCCACCTAAGGGAACACAAAAATTATAAAAGTATCGATAACTTTTTTATTTAGGGTCCGATTTTGAAGCTGTTTTCAGCTATTTTAGACTAAACTAGGCAATCGCTTAGTACCTGACCGGTTTGAACCCATTTGAACGCACCCCTAAAAAACTTCCCTTAGAAAACTCACATTTTTAATAATTTTCATTTTAAAAAGTCAAAATCTACGTTGTTTTCAAAATTTTTGTTTTTGTTTCAGTAGATTATAGTTGCAATAGTACTCATCCTTCATCCCTGAAATTTGGTCCGCGATCCGTGTACCCGAATTCAGGTTGGGGGTTGATTTTCGAAATTTTTTCCTAAAAAACCACGTTTTTGGACCATAACTCAAAATTTTTGTTCCACCGACAATAAGTTTTATTTCATAATCGGCTAGCCCGCGCGGAGACGCGTCTCTGGACACCTCGGTCGAGGGCCTAGCTCGAAATAAAACTGTTTGTTTTTACATATTAGTGAATTTCTCATAAACGTTATAAGTACCAAAATCCACCTAAGGGAACACAAAAATTATAAAAGTATCGATAACTTTTTTATTTAGGGTCCGATTTTGAAGCTGTTTTCAGCTATTTTAGACTAAACTAGGCAATCGCTTAGTACCTGACCGGTTTGAACCCATTTGAACGCACCCCTAAAAAACTTCCCTTAGAAAACTCACATTTTTAATAATTTTCATTTTAAAAAGTCAAAATCTACGTTGTTTTCAAAATTTTTGTTTTTGTTTCAGTAGATTATAGTTGCAATAGTACTCATCCTTCATCCCTGAAATTTGGTCCGCGATCCGTGTACCCGAATTCAGGTTGGGGGTTGATTTTCGAAATTTTTTCCTAAAAAACCACGTTTTTGGACCATAACTCAAAATTTTTGTTCCACCGACAATAAGTTTTATTTCATAATCGGCTAGCCCGCGCGGAGACGCGTCTCTGGACACCTCGGTCGAGGGCCTAGCTCGAAATAAAACTGTTTGTTTTTACATATTAGTGAATTTCTCATAAACGTTATAAGTACCAAAATCCACCTAAGGGAACACAAAAATTATAAAAGTATCGATAACTTTTTTATTTAGGGTCCGATTTTGAAGCTGTTTTCAGCTATTTTAGACTAAACTAGGCAATCGCTTAGTACCTGACCGGTTTGAACCCATTTGAACGCACCCCTAAAAAACTTCCCTTAGAAAACTCACATTTTTAATAATTTTCATTTTAAAAAGTCAAAATCTACGTTGTTTTCAAAATTTTTGTTTTTGTTTCAGTAGATTATAGTTGCAATAGTACTCATCCTTCATCCCTGAAATTTGGTCCGCGATCCGTGTACCCGAATTCAGGTTGGGGGTTGATTTTCGAAATTTTTTCCTAAAAAACCACGTTTTTGGACCATAACTCAAAATTTTTGTTCCACCGACAATAAGTTTTATTTCATAATCGGCTAGCCCGCGCGGAGACGCGTCTCTGGACACCTCGGTCGAGGGCCTAGCTCGAAATAAAACTGTTTGTTTTTACATATTAGTGAATTTCTCATAAACGTTATAAGTACCAAAATCCACCTAAGGGAACACAAAAATTATAAAAGTATCGATAACTTTTTTATTTAGGGTCCGATTTTGAAGCTGTTTTCAGCTATTTTAGACTAAACTAGGCAATCGCTTAGTACCTGACCGGTTTGAACCCATTTGAACGCACCCCTAAAAAACTTCCCTTAGAAAACTCACATTTTTAATAATTTTCATTTTAAAAAGTCAAAATCTACGTTGTTTTCAAAACTTTTGTTTTTGTTTCAGTAGATTATAGTTGCAATAGTACTCATCCTTCATCCCTGAAATTTGGTCCGCGATCCGTGTACCCGAATTCAGGTTGGGGGTTGATTTTCGAAATTTTTTCCTAAAAAACCACGTTTTTGGACCATAACTCAAAATTTTTGTTCCACCGACAATAAGTTTTATTTCATAATCGGCTAGCCCGCGCGGAGACGCGTCTCTGGACACCTCGGTCGAGGGCCTAGCTCGAAATAAAACTGTTTGTTTTTACATATTAGTGAATTTCTCATAAACGTTATAAGTACCAAAATCCACCTAAGGGAACACAAAAATTATAAAAGTATCGATAACTTTTTTATTTAGGGTCCGATTTTGAAGCTGTTTTCAGCTATTTTAGACTAAACTAGGCAATCGCTTAGTACCTGACCGGTTTGAACCCATTTGAACGCACCCCTAAAAAACTTCCCTTAGAAAACTCACATTTTTAATAATTTTCATTTTAAAAAGTCAAAATCTACGTTGTTTTCAAAATTTTTGTTTTTGTTTCAGTAGATTATAGTTGCAATAGTACTCATCCTTCATCCCTGAAATTTGGTCCGCGATCCGTGTACCCGAATTCAGGTTGGGGGTTGATTTTCGAAATTTTTTCCTAAAAAACCACGTTTTTGGACCATAACTCAAAATTTTTGTTCCACCGACAATAAGTTTTATTTCATAATCGGCTAGCCCGCGCGGAGACGCGTCTCTGGACACCTCGGTCGAGGGCCTAGCTCGAAATAAAACTGTTTGTTTTTACATATTAGTGAATTTCTCATAAACGTTATAAGTACCAAAATCCACCTAAGGGAACACAAAAATTATAAAAGTATCGATAACTTTTTTATTTAGGGTCCGATTTTGAAGCTGTTTTCAGCTATTTTAGACTAAACTAGGCAATCGCTTAGTACCTGACCGGTTTGAACCCATTTGAACGCACCCCTAAAAAACTTCCCTTAGAAAACTCACATTTTTAATAATTTTCATTTTAAAAAGTCAAAATCTACGTTGTTTTCAAAATTTTTGTTTTTGTTTCAGTAGATTATAGTTGCAATAGTACTCATCCTTCATCCCTGAAATTTGGTCCGCGATCCGTGTACCCGAATTCAGGTTGGGGGTTGATTTTCGAAATTTTTTCCTAAAAAACCACGTTTTTGGACCATAACTCAAAATTTTTGTTCCACCGACAATAAGTTTTATTTCATAATCGGCTAGCCCGCGCGGAGACGCGTCTCTGGACACCTCGGTCGAGGGCCTAGCTCGAAATAAAACTGTTTGTTTTTACATATTAGTGAATTTCTCATAAACGTTATAAGTACCAAAATCCACCTAAGGGAACACAAAAATTATAAAAGTATCGATAACTTTTTTATTTAGGGTCCGATTTTGAAGCTGTTTTCAGCTATTTTAGACTAAACTAGGCAATCGCTTAGTACCTGACCGGTTTGAACCCATTTGAACGCACCCCTAAAAAACTTCCCTTAGAAAACTCACATTTTTAATAATTTTCATTTTAAAAAGTCAAAATCTACGTTGTTTTCAAAATTTTTGTTTTTGTTTCAGTAGATTATAGTTGCAATAGTACTCATCCTTCATCCCTGAAATTTGGTCCGCGATCCGTGTACCCGAATTCAGGTTGGGGGTTGATTTTCGAAATTTTTTCCTAAAAAACCACGTTTTTGGACCATAACTCAAAATTTTTGTTCCACCGACAATAAGTTTTATTTCATAATCGGCTAGCCCGCGCGGAGACGCGTCTCTGGACACCTCGGTCGAGGGCCTAGCTCGAAATAAAACTGTTTGTTTTTACATATTAGTGAATTTCTCATAAACGTTATAAGTACCAAAATCCACCTAAGGGAACACAAAAATTATAAAAGTATCGATAACTTTTTTATTTAGGGTCCGATTTTGAAGCTGTTTTCAGCTATTTTAGACTAAACTAGGCAATCGCTTAGTACCTGACCGGTTTGAACCCATTTGAACGCACCCCTAAAAAACTTCCCTTAGAAAACTCACATTTTTAATAATTTTCATTTTAAAAAGTCAAAATCTACGTTGTTTTCAAAATTTTTGTTTTTGTTTCAGTAGATTATAGTTGCAATAGTACTCATCCTTCATCCCTGAAATTTGGTCCGCGATCCGTGTACCCGAATTCAGGTTGGGGGTTGATTTTCGAAATTTTTTCCTAAAAAACCACGTTTTTGGACCATAACTCAAAATTTTTGTTCCACCGACAATAAGTTTTATTTCATAATCGGCTAGCCCGCGCGGAGACGCGTCTCTGGACACCTCGGTCGAGGGCCTAGCTCGAAATAAAACTGTTTGTTTTTACATATTAGTGAATTTCTCATAAACGTTATAAGTACCAAAATCCACCTAAGGGAACACAAAAATTATAAAAGTATCGATAACTTTTTTATTTAGGGTCCGATTTTGAAGCTGTTTTCAGCTATTTTAGACTAAACTAGGCAATCGCTTAGTACCTGACCGGTTTGAACCCATTTGAACGCACCCCTAAAAAACTTCCCTTAGAAAACTCACATTTTTAATAATTTTCATTTTAAAAAGTCAAAATCTACGTTGTTTTCAAAATTTTTGTTTTTGTTTCAGTAGATTATAGTTGCAATAGTACTCATCCTTCATCCCTGAAATTTGGTCCGCGATCCGTGTACCCGAATTCAGGTTGGGGGTTGATTTTCGAAATTTTTTCCTAAAAAACCACGTTTTTGGACCATAACTCAAAATTTTTGTTCCACCGACAATAAGTTTTATTTCATAATCGGCTAGCCCGCGCGGAGACGCGTCTCTGGACACCTCGGTCGAGGGCCTAGCTCGAAATAAAACTGTTTGTTTTTACATATTAGTGAATTTCTCATAAACGTTATAAGTACCAAAATCCACCTAAGGGAACACAAAAATTATAAAAGTATCGATAACTTTTTTATTTAGGGTCCGATTTTGAAGCTGTTTTCAGCTATTTTAGACTAAACTAGGCAATCGCTTAGTACCTGACCGGTTTGAACCCATTTGAACGCACCCCTAAAAAACTTCCCTTAGAAAACTCACATTTTTAATAATTTTCATTTTAAAAAGTCAAAATCTACGTTGTTTTCAAAATTTTTGTTTTTGTTTCAGTAGATTATAGTTGCAATAGTACTCATCCTTCATCCCTGAAATTTGGTCCGCGATCCGTGTACCCGAATTCAGGTTGGGGGTTGATTTTCGAAATTTTTTCCTAAAAAACCACGTTTTTGGACCATAACTCAAAATTTTTGTTCCACCGACAATAAGTTTTATTTCATAATCGGCTAGCCCGCGCGGAGACGCGTCTCTGGACACCTCGGTCGAGGGCCTAGCTCGAAATAAAACTGTTTGTTTTTACATATTAGTGAATTTCTCATAAACGTTATAAGTACCAAAATCCACCTAAGGGAACACAAAAATTATAAAAGTATCGATAACTTTTTTATTTAGGGTCCGATTTTGAAGCTGTTTTCAGCTATTTTAGACTAAACTAGGCAATCGCTTAGTACCTGACCGGTTTGAACCCATTTGAACGCACCCCTAAAAAACTTCCCTTAGAAAACTCACATTTTTAATAATTTTCATTTTAAAAAGTCAAAATCTACGTTGTTTTCAAAACTTTTGTTTTTGTTTCAGTAGATTATAGTTGCAATAGTACTCATCCTTCATCCCTGAAATTTGGTCCGCGATCCGTGTACCCGAATTCAGGTTGGGGGTTGATTTTCGAAATTTTTTCCTAAAAAACCACGTTTTTGGACCATAACTCAAAATTTTTGTTCCACCGACAATAAGTTTTATTTCATAATCGGCTAGCCCGCGCGGAGACGCGTCTCTGGACACCTCGGTCGAGGGCCTAGCTCGAAATAAAACTGTTTGTTTTTACATATTAGTGAATTTCTCATAAACGTTATAAGTACCAAAATCCACCTAAGGGAACACAAAAATTATAAAAGTATCGATAACTTTTTTATTTAGGGTCCGATTTTGAAGCTGTTTTCAGCTATTTTAGACTAAACTAGGCAATCGCTTAGTACCTGACCGGTTTGAACCCATTTGAACGCACCCCTAAAAAACTTCCCTTAGAAAACTCACATTTTTAATAATTTTCATTTTAAAAAGTCAAAATCTACGTTGTTTTCAAAATTTTTGTTTTTGTTTCAGTAGATTATAGTTGCAATAGTACTCATCCTTCATCCCTGAAATTTGGTCCGCGATCCGTGTACCCGAATTCAGGTTGGGGGTTGATTTTCGAAATTTTTTCCTAAAAAACCACGTTTTTGGACCATAACTCAAAATTTTTGTTCCACCGACAATAAGTTTTATTTCATAATCGGCTAGCCCGCGCGGAGACGCGTCTCTGGACACCTCGGTCGAGGGCCTAGCTCGAAATAAAACTGTTTGTTTTTACATATTAGTGAATTTCTCATAAACGTTATAAGTACCAAAATCCACCTAAGGGAACACAAAAATTATAAAAGTATCGATAACTTTTTTATTTAGGGTCCGATTTTGAAGCTGTTTTCAGCTATTTTAGACTAAACTAGGCAATCGCTTAGTACCTGACCGGTTTGAACCCATTTGAACGCACCCCTAAAAAACTTCCCTTAGAAAACTCACATTTTTAATAATTTTCATTTTAAAAAGTCAAAATCTACGTTGTTTTCAAAATTTTTGTTTTTGTTTCAGTAGATTATAGTTGCAATAGTACTCATCCTTCATCCCTGAAATTTGGTCCGCGATCCGTGTACCCGAATTCAGGTTGGGGGTTGATTTTCGAAATTTTTTCCTAAAAAACCACGTTTTTGGACCATAACTCAAAATTTTTGTTCCACCGACAATAAGTTTTATTTCATAATCGGCTAGCCCGCGCGGAGACGCGTCTCTGGACACCTCGGTCGAGGGCCTAGCTCGAAATAAAACTGTTTGTTTTTACATATTAGTGAATTTCTCATAAACGTTATAAGTACCAAAATCCACCTAAGGGAACACAAAAATTATAAAAGTATCGATAACTTTTTTATTTAGGGTCCGATTTTGAAGCTGTTTTCAGCTATTTTAGACTAAACTAGGCAATCGCTTAGTACCTGACCGGTTTGAACCCATTTGAACGCACCCCTAAAAAACTTCCCTTAGAAAACTCACATTTTTAATAATTTTCATTTTAAAAAGTCAAAATCTACGTTGTTTTCAAAATTTTTGTTTTTGTTTCAGTAGATTATAGTTGCAATAGTACTCATCCTTCATCCCTGAAATTTGGTCCGCGATCCGTGTACCCGAATTCAGGTTGGGGGTTGATTTTCGAAATTTTTTCCTAAAAAACCACGTTTTTGGACCATAACTCAAAATTTTTGTTCCACCGACAATAAGTTTTATTTCATAATCGGCTAGCCCGCGCGGAGACGCGTCTCTGGACACCTCGGTCGAGGGCCTAGCTCGAAATAAAACTGTTTGTTTTTACATATTAGTGAATTTCTCATAAACGTTATAAGTACCAAAATCCACCTAAGGGAACACAAAAATTATAAAAGTATCGATAACTTTTTTATTTAGGGTCCGATTTTGAAGCTGTTTTCAGCTATTTTAGACTAAACTAGGCAATCGCTTAGTACCTGACCGGTTTGAACCCATTTGAACGCACCCCTAAAAAACTTCCCTTAGAAAACTCACATTTTTAATAATTTTCATTTTAAAAAGTCAAAATCTACGTTGTTTTCAAAATTTTTGTTTTTGTTTCAGTAGATTATAGTTGCAATAGTACTCATCCTTCATCCCTGAAATTTGGTCCGCGATCCGTGTACCCGAATTCAGGTTGGGGGTTGATTTTCGAAATTTTTTCCTAAAAAACCACGTTTTTGGACCATAACTCAAAATTTTTGTTCCACCGACAATAAGTTTTATTTCATAATCGGCTAGCCCGCGCGGAGACGCGTCTCTGGACACCTCGGTCGAGGGCCTAGCTCGAAATAAAACTGTTTGTTTTTACATATTAGTGAATTTCTCATAAACGTTATAAGTACCAAAATCCACCTAAGGGAACACAAAAATTATAAAAGTATCGATAACTTTTTTATTTAGGGTCCGATTTTGAAGCTGTTTTCAGCTATTTTAGACTAAACTAGGCAATCGCTTAGTACCTGACCGGTTTGAACCCATTTGAACGCACCCCTAAAAAACTTCCCTTAGAAAACTCACATTTTTAATAATTTTCATTTTAAAAAGTCAAAATCTACGTTGTTTTCAAAATTTTTGTTTTTGTTTCAGTAGATTATAGTTGCAATAGTACTCATCCTTCATCCCTGAAATTTGGTCCGCGATCCGTGTACCCGAATTCAGGTTGGGGGTTGATTTTCGAAATTTTTTCCTAAAAAACCACGTTTTTGGACCATAACTCAAAATTTTTGTTCCACCGACAATAAGTTTTATTTCATAATCGGCTAGCCCGCGCGGAGACGCGTCTCTGGACACCTCGGTCGAGGGCCTAGCTCGAAATAAAACTGTTTGTTTTTACATATTAGTGAATTTCTCATAAACGTTATAAGTACCAAAATCCACCTAAGGGAACACAAAAATTATAAAAGTATCGATAACTTTTTTATTTAGGGTCCGATTTTGAAGCTGTTTTCAGCTATTTTAGACTAAACTAGGCAATCGCTTAGTACCTGACCGGTTTGAACCCATTTGAACGCACCCCTAAAAAACTTCCCTTAGAAAACTCACATTTTTAATAATTTTCATTTTAAAAAGTCAAAATCTACGTTGTTTTCAAAATTTTTGTTTTTGTTTCAGTAGATTATAGTTGCAATAGTACTCATCCTTCATCCCTGAAATTTGGTCCGCGATCCGTGTACCCGAATTCAGGTTGGGGGTTGATTTTCGAAATTTTTTCCTAAAAAACCACGTTTTTGGACCATAACTCAAAATTTTTGTTCCACCGACAATAAGTTTTATTTCATAATCGGCTAGCCCGCGCGGAGACGCGTCTCTGGACACCTCGGTCGAGGGCCTAGCTCGAAATAAAACTGTTTGTTTTTACATATTAGTGAATTTCTCATAAACGTTATAAGTACCAAAATCCACCTAAGGGAACACAAAAATTATAAAAGTATCGATAACTTTTTTATTTAGGGTCCGATTTTGAAGCTGTTTTCAGCTATTTTAGACTAAACTAGGCAATCGCTTAGTACCTGACCGGTTTGAACCCATTTGAACGCACCCCTAAAAAACTTCCCTTAGAAAACTCACATTTTTAATAATTTTCATTTTAAAAAGTCAAAATCTACGTTGTTTTCAAAACTTTTGTTTTTGTTTCAGTAGATTATAGTTGCAATAGTACTCATCCTTCATCCCTGAAATTTGGTCCGCGATCCGTGTACCCGAATTCAGGTTGGGGGTTGATTTTCGAAATTTTTTCCTAAAAAACCACGTTTTTGGACCATAACTCAAAATTTTTGTTCCACCGACAATAAGTTTTATTTCATAATCGGCTAGCCCGCGCGGAGACGCGTCTCTGGACACCTCGGTCGAGGGCCTAGCTCGAAATAAAACTGTTTGTTTTTACATATTAGTGAATTTCTCATAAACGTTATAAGTACCAAAATCCACCTAAGGGAACACAAAAATTATAAAAGTATCGATAACTTTTTTATTTAGGGTCCGATTTTGAAGCTGTTTTCAGCTATTTTAGACTAAACTAGGCAATCGCTTAGTACCTGACCGGTTTGAACCCATTTGAACGCACCCCTAAAAAACTTCCCTTAGAAAACTCACATTTTTAATAATTTTCATTTTAAAAAGTCAAAATCTACGTTGTTTTCAAAATTTTTGTTTTTGTTTCAGTAGATTATAGTTGCAATAGTACTCATCCTTCATCCCTGAAATTTGGTCCGCGATCCGTGTACCCGAATTCAGGTTGGGGGTTGATTTTCGAAATTTTTTCCTAAAAAACCACGTTTTTGGACCATAACTCAAAATTTTTGTTCCACCGACAATAAGTTTTATTTCATAATCGGCTAGCCCGCGCGGAGACGCGTCTCTGGACACCTCGGTCGAGGGCCTAGCTCGAAATAAAACTGTTTGTTTTTACATATTAGTGAATTTCTCATAAACGTTATAAGTACCAAAATCCACCTAAGGGAACACAAAAATTATAAAAGTATCGATAACTTTTTTATTTAGGGTCCGATTTTGAAGCTGTTTTCAGCTATTTTAGACTAAACTAGGCAATCGCTTAGTACCTGACCGGTTTGAACCCATTTGAACGCACCCCTAAAAAACTTCCCTTAGAAAACTCACATTTTTAATAATTTTCATTTTAAAAAGTCAAAATCTACGTTGTTTTCAAAATTTTTGTTTTTGTTTCAGTAGATTATAGTTGCAATAGTACTCATCCTTCATCCCTGAAATTTGGTCCGCGATCCGTGTACCCGAATTCAGGTTGGGGGTTGATTTTCGAAATTTTTTCCTAAAAAACCACGTTTTTGGACCATAACTCAAAATTTTTGTTCCACCGACAATAAGTTTTATTTCATAATCGGCTAGCCCGCGCGGAGACGCGTCTCTGGACACCTCGGTCGAGGGCCTAGCTCGAAATAAAACTGTTTGTTTTTACATATTAGTGAATTTCTCATAAACGTTATAAGTACCAAAATCCACCTAAGGGAACACAAAAATTATAAAAGTATCGATAACTTTTTTATTTAGGGTCCGATTTTGAAGCTGTTTTCAGCTATTTTAGACTAAACTAGGCAATCGCTTAGTACCTGACCGGTTTGAACCCATTTGAACGCACCCCTAAAAAACTTCCCTTAGAAAACTCACATTTTTAATAATTTTCATTTTAAAAAGTCAAAATCTACGTTGTTTTCAAAACTTTTGTTTTTGTTTCAGTAGATTATAGTTGCAATAGTACTCATCCTTCATCCCTGAAATTTGGTCCGCGATCCGTGTACCCGAATTCAGGTTGGGGGTTGATTTTCGAAATTTTTTCCTAAAAAACCACGTTTTTGGACCATAACTCAAAATTTTTGTTCCACCGACAATAAGTTTTATTTCATAATCGGCTAGCCCGCGCGGAGACGCGTCTCTGGACACCTCGGTCGAGGGCCTAGCTCGAAATAAAACTGTTTGTTTTTACATATTAGTGAATTTCTCATAAACGTTATAAGTACCAAAATCCACCTAAGGGAACACAAAAATTATAAAAGTATCGATAACTTTTTTATTTAGGGTCCGATTTTGAAGCTGTTTTCAGCTATTTTAGACTAAACTAGGCAATCGCTTAGTACCTGACCGGTTTGAACCCATTTGAACGCACCCCTAAAAAACTTCCCTTAGAAAACTCACATTTTTAATAATTTTCATTTTAAAAAGTCAAAATCTACGTTGTTTTCAAAATTTTTGTTTTTGTTTCAGTAGATTATAGTTGCAATAGTACTCATCCTTCATCCCTGAAATTTGGTCCGCGATCCGTGTACCCGAATTCAGGTTGGGGGTTGATTTTCGAAATTTTTTCCTAAAAAACCACGTTTTTGGACCATAACTCAAAATTTTTGTTCCACCGACAATAAGTTTTATTTCATAATCGGCTAGCCCGCGCGGAGACGCGTCTCTGGACACCTCGGTCGAGGGCCTAGCTCGAAATAAAACTGTTTGTTTTTACATATTAGTGAATTTCTCATAAACGTTATAAGTACCAAAATCCACCTAAGGGAACACAAAAATTATAAAAGTATCGATAACTTTTTTATTTAGGGTCCGATTTTGAAGCTGTTTTCAGCTATTTTAGACTAAACTAGGCAATCGCTTAGTACCTGACCGGTTTGAACCCATTTGAACGCACCCCTAAAAAACTTCCCTTAGAAAACTCACATTTTTAATAATTTTCATTTTAAAAAGTCAAAATCTACGTTGTTTTCAAAATTTTTGTTTTTGTTTCAGTAGATTATAGTTGCAATAGTACTCATCCTTCATCCCTGAAATTTGGTCCGCGATCCGTGTACCCGAATTCAGGTTGGGGGTTGATTTTCGAAATTTTTTCCTAAAAAACCACGTTTTTGGACCATAACTCAAAATTTTTGTTCCACCGACAATAAGTTTTATTTCATAATCGGCTAGCCCGCGCGGAGACGCGTCTCTGGACACCTCGGTCGAGGGCCTAGCTCGAAATAAAACTGTTTGTTTTTACATATTAGTGAATTTCTCATAAACGTTATAAGTACCAAAATCCACCTAAGGGAACACAAAAATTATAAAAGTATCGATAACTTTTTTATTTAGGGTCCGATTTTGAAGCTGTTTTCAGCTATTTTAGACTAAACTAGGCAATCGCTTAGTACCTGACCGGTTTGAACCCATTTGAACGCACCCCTAAAAAACTTCCCTTAGAAAACTCACATTTTTAATAATTTTCATTTTAAAAAGTCAAAATCTACGTTGTTTTCAAAATTTTTGTTTTTGTTTCAGTAGATTATAGTTGCAATAGTACTCATCCTTCATCCCTGAAATTTGGTCCGCGATCCGTGTACCCGAATTCAGGTTGGGGGTTGATTTTCGAAATTTTTTCCTAAAAAACCACGTTTTTGGACCATAACTCAAAATTTTTGTTCCACCGACAATAAGTTTTATTTCATAATCGGCTAGCCCGCGCGGAGACGCGTCTCTGGACACCTCGGTCGAGGGCCTAGCTCGAAATAAAACTGTTTGTTTTTACATATTAGTGAATTTCTCATAAACGTTATAAGTACCAAAATCCACCTAAGGGAACACAAAAATTATAAAAGTATCGATAACTTTTTTATTTAGGGTCCGATTTTGAAGCTGTTTTCAGCTATTTTAGACTAAACTAGGCAATCGCTTAGTACCTGACCGGTTTGAACCCATTTGAACGCACCCCTAAAAAACTTCCCTTAGAAAACTCACATTTTTAATAATTTTCATTTTAAAAAGTCAAAATCTACGTTGTTTTCAAAATTTTTGTTTTTGTTTCAGTAGATTATAGTTGCAATAGTACTCATCCTTCATCCCTGAAATTTGGTCCGCGATCCGTGTACCCGAATTCAGGTTGGGGGTTGATTTTCGAAATTTTTTCCTAAAAAACCACGTTTTTGGACCATAACTCAAAATTTTTGTTCCACCGACAATAAGTTTTATTTCATAATCGGCTAGCCCGCGCGGAGACGCGTCTCTGGACACCTCGGTCGAGGGCCTAGCTCGAAATAAAACTGTTTGTTTTTACATATTAGTGAATTTCTCATAAACGTTATAAGTACCAAAATCCACCTAAGGGAACACAAAAATTATAAAAGTATCGATAACTTTTTTATTTAGGGTCCGATTTTGAAGCTGTTTTCAGCTATTTTAGACTAAACTAGGCAATCGCTTAGTACCTGACCGGTTTGAACCCATTTGAACGCACCCCTAAAAAACTTCCCTTAGAAAACTCACATTTTTAATAATTTTCATTTTAAAAAGTCAAAATCTACGTTGTTTTCAAAATTTTTGTTTTTGTTTCAGTAGATTATAGTTGCAATAGTACTCATCCTTCATCCCTGAAATTTGGTCCGCGATCCGTGTACCCGAATTCAGGTTGGGGGTTGATTTTCGAAATTTTTTCCTAAAAAACCACGTTTTTGGACCATAACTCAAAATTTTTGTTCCACCGACAATAAGTTTTATTTCATAATCGGCTAGCCCGCGCGGAGACGCGTCTCTGGACACCTCGGTCGAGGGCCTAGCTCGAAATAAAACTGTTTGTTTTTACATATTAGTGAATTTCTCATAAACGTTATAAGTACCAAAATCCACCTAAGGGAACACAAAAATTATAAAAGTATCGATAACTTTTTTATTTAGGGTCCGATTTTGAAGCTGTTTTCAGCTATTTTAGACTAAACTAGGCAATCGCTTAGTACCTGACCGGTTTGAACCCATTTGAACGCACCCCTAAAAAACTTCCCTTAGAAAACTCACATTTTTAATAATTTTCATTTTAAAAAGTCAAAATCTACGTTGTTTTCAAAATTTTTGTTTTTGTTTCAGTAGATTATAGTTGCAATAGTACTCATCCTTCATCCCTGAAATTTGGTCCGCGATCCGTGTACCCGAATTCAGGTTGGGGGTTGATTTTCGAAATTTTTTCCTAAAAAACCACGTTTTTGGACCATAACTCAAAATTTTTGTTCCACCGACAATAAGTTTTATTTCATAATCGGCTAGCCCGCGCGGAGACGCGTCTCTGGACACCTCGGTCGAGGGCCTAGCTCGAAATAAAACTGTTTGTTTTTACATATTAGTGAATTTCTCATAAACGTTATAAGTACCAAAATCCACCTAAGGGAACACAAAAATTATAAAAGTATCGATAACTTTTTTATTTAGGGTCCGATTTTGAAGCTGTTTTCAGCTATTTTAGACTAAACTAGGCAATCGCTTAGTACCTGACCGGTTTGAACCCATTTGAACGCACCCCTAAAAAACTTCCCTTAGAAAACTCACATTTTTAATAATTTTCATTTTAAAAAGTCAAAATCTACGTTGTTTTCAAAATTTTTGTTTTTGTTTCAGTAGATTATAGTTGCAATAGTACTCATCCTTCATCCCTGAAATTTGGTCCGCGATCCGTGTACCCGAATTCAGGTTGGGGGTTGATTTTCGAAATTTTTTCCTAAAAAACCACGTTTTTGGACCATAACTCAAAATTTTTGTTCCACCGACAATAAGTTTTATTTCATAATCGGCTAGCCCGCGCGGAGACGCGTCTCTGGACACCTCGGTCGAGGGCCTAGCTCGAAATAAAACTGTTTGTTTTTACATATTAGTGAATTTCTCATAAACGTTATAAGTACCAAAATCCACCTAAGGGAACACAAAAATTATAAAAGTATCGATAACTTTTTTATTTAGGGTCCGATTTTGAAGCTGTTTTCAGCTATTTTAGACTAAACTAGGCAATCGCTTAGTACCTGACCGGTTTGAACCCATTTGAACGCACCCCTAAAAAACTTCCCTTAGAAAACTCACATTTTTAATAATTTTCATTTTAAAAAGTCAAAATCTACGTTGTTTTCAAAATTTTTGTTTTTGTTTCAGTAGATTATAGTTGCAATAGTACTCATCCTTCATCCCTGAAATTTGGTCCGCGATCCGTGTACCCGAATTCAGGTTGGGGGTTGATTTTCGAAATTTTTTCCTAAAAAACCACGTTTTTGGACCATAACTCAAAATTTTTGTTCCACCGACAATAAGTTTTATTTCATAATCGGCTAGCCCGCGCGGAGACGCGTCTCTGGACACCTCGGTCGAGGGCCTAGCTCGAAATAAAACTGTTTGTTTTTACATATTAGTGAATTTCTCATAAACGTTATAAGTACCAAAATCCACCTAAGGGAACACAAAAATTATAAAAGTATCGATAACTTTTTTATTTAGGGTCCGATTTTGAAGCTGTTTTCAGCTATTTTAGACTAAACTAGGCAATCGCTTAGTACCTGACCGGTTTGAACCCATTTGAACGCACCCCTAAAAAACTTCCCTTAGAAAACTCACATTTTTAATAATTTTCATTTTAAAAAGTCAAAATCTACGTTGTTTTCAAAATTTTTGTTTTTGTTTCAGTAGATTATAGTTGCAATAGTACTCATCCTTCATCCCTGAAATTTGGTCCGCGATCCGTGTACCCGAATTCAGGTTGGGGGTTGATTTTCGAAATTTTTTCCTAAAAAACCACGTTTTTGGACCATAACTCAAAATTTTTGTTCCACCGACAATAAGTTTTATTTCATAATCGGCTAGCCCGCGCGGAGACGCGTCTCTGGACACCTCGGTCGAGGGCCTAGCTCGAAATAAAACTGTTTGTTTTTACATATTAGTGAATTTCTCATAAACGTTATAAGTACCAAAATCCACCTAAGGGAACACAAAAATTATAAAAGTATCGATAACTTTTTTATTTAGGGTCCGATTTTGAAGCTGTTTTCAGCTATTTTAGACTAAACTAGGCAATCGCTTAGTACCTGACCGGTTTGAACCCATTTGAACGCACCCCTAAAAAACTTCCCTTAGAAAACTCACATTTTTAATAATTTTCATTTTAAAAAGTCAAAATCTACGTTGTTTTCAAAATTTTTGTTTTTGTTTCAGTAGATTATAGTTGCAATAGTACTCATCCTTCATCCCTGAAATTTGGTCCGCGATCCGTGTACCCGAATTCAGGTTGGGGGTTGATTTTCGAAATTTTTTCCTAAAAAACCACGTTTTTGGACCATAACTCAAAATTTTTGTTCCACCGACAATAAGTTTTATTTCATAATCGGCTAGCCCGCGCGGAGACGCGTCTCTGGACACCTCGGTCGAGGGCCTAGCTCGAAATAAAACTGTTTGTTTTTACATATTAGTGAATTTCTCATAAACGTTATAAGTACCAAAATCCACCTAAGGGAACACAAAAATTATAAAAGTATCGATAACTTTTTTATTTAGGGTCCGATTTTGAAGCTGTTTTCAGCTATTTTAGACTAAACTAGGCAATCGCTTAGTACCTGACCGGTTTGAACCCATTTGAACGCACCCCTAAAAAACTTCCCTTAGAAAACTCACATTTTTAATAATTTTCATTTTAAAAAGTCAAAATCTACGTTGTTTTCAAAATTTTTGTTTTTGTTTCAGTAGATTATAGTTGCAATAGTACTCATCCTTCATCCCTGAAATTTGGTCCGCGATCCGTGTACCCGAATTCAGGTTGGGGGTTGATTTTCGAAATTTTTTCCTAAAAAACCACGTTTTTGGACCATAACTCAAAATTTTTGTTCCACCGACAATAAGTTTTATTTCATAATCGGCTAGCCCGCGCGGAGACGCGTCTCTGGACACCTCGGTCGAGGGCCTAGCTCGAAATAAAACTGTTTGTTTTTACATATTAGTGAATTTCTCATAAACGTTATAAGTACCAAAATCCACCTAAGGGAACACAAAAATTATAAAAGTATCGATAACTTTTTTATTTAGGGTCCGATTTTGAAGCTGTTTTCAGCTATTTTAGACTAAACTAGGCAATCGCTTAGTACCTGACCGGTTTGAACCCATTTGAACGCACCCCTAAAAAACTTCCCTTAGAAAACTCACATTTTTAATAATTTTCATTTTAAAAAGTCAAAATCTACGTTGTTTTCAAAATTTTTGTTTTTGTTTCAGTAGATTATAGTTGCAATAGTACTCATCCTTCATCCCTGAAATTTGGTCCGCGATCCGTGTACCCGAATTCAGGTTGGGGGTTGATTTTCGAAATTTTTTCCTAAAAAACCACGTTTTTGGACCATAACTCAAAATTTTTGTTCCACCGACAATAAGTTTTATTTCATAATCGGCTAGCCCGCGCGGAGACGCGTCCCTGGACACCTCGGTCGAGGGTCTAGCTCAAAATAAAAAATCCCCGCCCACCCGCCCATTGGTCTATAAGAGGGAAGAGAAGAAACAGACGGCAAAATATTTTATTTTAATTTTATCTCATATATCTTTTATTTGCAGGGTTTTGACCACTCATTTTAATTCTGACAAGCCTATTGGCAAAACTGACAATTTTATGACTTAAGGAAACTTTATTATCTTCAATTTAATATTTTATTTTAATTATTTTCTTGTATTTTACCAACTGAGTCTCCTCTCTACAGGGATTCAGTTTGGTCATTTGATTATTTATTACCACTTTGATCCCCCTTTTACAGGGATCCAGTATTATTATTAGGTGTCCTCTGACATTTTAGTCTTTTAGACATATTTTCAGTATGTTTGGCATACGGACTCCAGTTCCCAAGGCCAGACCCGTGGAGGAGACTTTGGATATGGAAGAGGCATGTCCAGCGCAGGCGGGCCCCTCAGTGAGACGCAGTGTCGGTGAGTGGGAGGCAGAATCGCTCAAATCAGGACCTTCTCACAAAACCCTAACGCCGCCCAAAACTACACAAGTGGTTACTGCCGCACCTCCAAATAAAACACTCCTGATCTCTCCTCCAAGAACCAAGCCGAAGACAATGACGGTGCAGCTGGTAAAGCCTCCAAAATCCCTGGAGAGCTCGCCTCGAGAGGTTCTTCCTGTGAAATACGTCAGCAGAACCACGGAGGCCAAGGCGTGTCTCTCCAGTGCCAAAATCCAACTGGACAGCTCCCGAAATCTCAAAAAAGAGATAAAGGATGCGCTCACGAAAGCTGTCGAGAGACTTTACCAGCTGGTCAAGGAAGGCGAGAGTGAGAGAGGAAAAGAGACTGGGCCGGCACCTGAAACTGAACCAGAAAAAGGTCCCACGCCGGCTGCGGGTGAGCAGACAGAGCTCATGAGGCAGCTGATGCACAACCTACAGCAGCATAACAAGGCGCTAGAGGAGTGCAAGCTGCACACGCGGGCTCTGTCTGAGCAACTGCAGCAGGCCCCCCGCTATACCGCAGGAAAGAGTCCCTCATTTGCGGAGATAGCCGCCGCCTCGAAGCCACATATCCGGGAGCCTCTTCACTCGGTGGTCGTGTCGTCGGTTGACGACAAGGACACTGGGGAAGAGGTTATCGAGAAGCTCAGGACGGCGGTAGATGCCAGGAATGAGGGAACCAGGGTTGAGAGGCTGCGGAAAGCGAGGGACCAGAAGGTGGTGGTCGGCTTCCGAACCAGAGAGGAGCTCACCCGAGTGGCCGAGAGGATTAAAAAGGCCGGAAATCTCATGGTGGAAGAGGTGAAGAACAAAGATCCTCTCATCATTGCCAAAGACGTCCTTTCGTGCCACTCGGACGAAGAAGTGCTGGAAGCAATTAGGCGACAAAATAGTCACCTGATTGGCGATGTGCCTGCGGACGAGTTGCGGATGGGGGTTAAATACCGCCGCAGGACTAGGAACCCCCACATGTGCCACATAGTTCTTCAGGTGTCTCCCGCGGTGTGGCAGAGGCTGACCTACGCGGGTCGAGTGCATATCGACCTGCAGCGAGTGCGTGTGCTGGACCAGTCGCCACTAATCCAGTGTACCCGCTGCCTGCGTTTTGGTCACGGCCGAAAGCTGTGCACGGAGCCCGCTGACCTCTGCACGCACTGCGGAGACCCACACTTGAGAGCTGACTGCCCCTCTCGGCTTGCGGCAGAGCCACCGAAGTGCCTAAACTGCGTTTCCGCCAAATTGGGAAAGACGGAGCATAACGCCTTCGACAGCGAGTGCCCTATCCGGACCAAATGGGACGGATTGGCGCGGCTGTCGGTGGCGTACTGCTAAGGGCGTCCCGGGCGTAAGCGCAGTAATCGGCGACGGCAATTCCCACCAGTATCACGTCGTTCAGGCAAACCTCCAACGCAAAAAACTAGCGACCAATGAACTGCTGATGGAAGCTACGGAGCGCGGAACAGCACTGGCACTCATCCAGGAACCGTACGTGGGCGGGGCAAAAGTAGTAAGGAGTCACAGGGGCGTTAGAATCTTCCAGAGCACTGAAATAGGAGACGGGACTGTTAAGGCAGCAATAGCTGTCTTCAACAGCGACTTCACCGTAAAGCAGTACCCAAAACTCACCACAAACAACATCGTTGTGGTGGGAATCCAGACCAGTGCCTGGGAGATCACGCTTGTCTCCTTTTACTTTGAGCCAGACCAGCCAATTGAGCCTTACCTTGAACAGCTCAAAAGAATAGAGTGCACAGTCGACTCCAAAAGGTTGATCGTTGGAGGGGACGCCAACGCCAAAAGCACATGGTGGGGTAGCCCAGTCTCGGATCTCAGAGGGGACGAGGTTTTCGGTGCTCTCGGCGAGCTAAACCTTAACGTGCTCAACATAGGGGAAACTCCGACTTTTGACACCATCAGAGGGGGAAAGCGGTACTGCAGCCACGTTGACATTACAGCATGCTCGACGGAAATCCTCGACCTGGTAGACGACTGGAGGGTAGACGAAGGCCTCACGAGCTCGGATCATAACGGCATTTTATTTAGCATCCAATTAGTAAAATCCAAAGGCATACAAATTAATAGAACCACACGGAAATTTAACACAAAAAAAGCAAATTGGTCTGAGTTTCGTGAGAAACTCAGTCAATTATTGCAAGATAATAGAATAAATAAAATTGAAATAGACAAATTAAACACAATAGATCAGTTAAACACACTTACAAATAAATATTCACAAATAATAAAAGACGCGTGCATTTCATCTATACCTTTGAAGAAGAGCAGCGCAGTCTTCAACTTGCCGTGGTGGTCCGAGAATCTCGTGAGGATGAAGAAGGAAGTCGCTACCAGGAAACGCAGAGTCAGGTGTGCTGCACCATCCCGAAGGTCAAAAGTCGTCGAGGAGTACCTGAAACAGAAAAACGAGTATGAAATCGAGGCGGCCAAGGACGAAACCGAGAGTTGGAAGAACTTCTGCACAAAGCAAGACAGAGAGGGGGTCTGGGAGGGAATTTACCGGGTGATAGGGAGAACCAAAGGAAGAGGAGAGGACCAGCCGCTGGTAAAGGATGGGGAGGTATTAGACGCGAAGGGCTCTGTGGGGCTACTGGCGAATACCTTCTACCCGGAAGACCGCTCAGACAACGACAACACCTGCCACCGCTATACCAGAGAAAAGGCCGATGTCGTGAATACTGGAGCGCAAGGTGACCTATGCGATCCGCTATTCACGATGGCAGAACTCATGGCTTCGAGCAGGTCGTTCAACGCCAAGAAAGCTCCAGGATCAGATGGCTTCACGGCCGACATCTGTTGCCAGGCGATAGGATGTGCTCCGGAGGTGGCCCTGGCACTCCTAAACCGTTGTTTTGAGTGCCACTGCTTCCCCGACATCTGGAAGGAGGCTACTGTAATCGTCCTAAAAAAGCCTGGAAAGACTGATTACAGTACGCCCAAGTCTTACCGACCGATCGGCCTGTTGCCAATTCTAGGCAAAATATATGAGAAGATGTTGGTGGCCCGCCTCAAGTTCCACTTGATCCCGAGGATGAGTACTCGCCAGTACGGATTCATGCCCCAGAGGAGCACCGAGGACTCCCTCTATGATCTAATGCAGCACATACGCAACAAAATACAACAAAAGAAAATTGTTGTTGTCGTATCGTTAGACATAGAGGGAGCCTTCGATAGTGCGTGGTGGCCAGCCATAAGGGTCCGTCTGGCTGAGGAAAAGTGTCCGATCGGCTTGAGAAAGGTCATCGATAGCTATCTCACCAACAGGAAGGTCACGGTCAGGTACGCTGGGGAGGAATTTTCCAGGGCCACAAGCAAGGGGTGTGTCCAGGGCTCCATAGGGGGTCCGATACTCTGGAACCTTCTCCTCGACCCGCTCCTAAAGAGTCTGGAGTCTAGGAATGATTATTGCCAGGCCTTCGCTGACGATGTGGTGCTTGTATTCGATGGTGACACATCTCTGGAGATTCAAGGACGTGCCAATGCCGCTCTTGAACATGTTCGGGCGTGGGGCGTACAAAACAAACTAAAATTTGCCCCTCACAAAACCAGCGCTATGGTTGTGACCCGCAAACTAAAATATGACACCCCGCGTCTGAGCATGGGTGGGATCGACATTGCCACGTCCAAGGAGATCAAAATCCTGGGTGTCACCATCGATGAAAAGCTAACGTTTAACACACACGTCTCCAATATGTGCAGAAGGGCAATCGACATCCACAAACAGCTGACAAGGGCGGCAAAAACCAGCTGGGGACTAAACCCTGAAGTCCTCAGAATAATATATGTGGCGATCGTGGAACCCGTTGTGCTGTACGCCGCTAGTGTATGGGCCCCGGCCGTTGAGAAGCTGGGTGTTAGGAAGCAGTTGGGAGCTGTCCAGCGCGGAATCGCACAAAAGCTGTGCAAGGCTTACCGGACGGTCTCCCTGAACTCCGCGCTAGTGCTGGCTGGGATACTGCCCCTCGATCTCCGTGTCCGCGAAGCGGCATCGTTATACGAAGCCAGGAGGGGGGTGCCCCAGCCGGGGCTCTGTGACAGGAGGGTTGAGCGGGTTGCCTCGGCTATGGAAGCCCCACACCCTGCGGAGCGCGCTGAGCTGAAACTCGTGAGCCTGGTAAACCAAGAGCAACTAGATGCCGAGAACGAACTTGAGGTTCGTATCTTCACGGACGGGAGCAAGATTGGGGGCAAGGTTGGAGCTGCGCTCTCCATGTGGAGAGGTGACGCCGAAACCAAAGCCCTCAAACTTGCTCTCCCACACTACTCCACCGTTTACCAGGCTGAGCTTCTTGCAATATGCGTCGCAACCAGACAGATCCTAAAGCACAGAGCGCAATCGTTTGGAATTTTCAGCGACTCCATGGCGGCCCTCCAAACAATTCAAAACTACGAACGGTACCACCCCCTGGCAGTGGAGACTAGAACCAACCTCAGAACCCTGTCGAGTAAAAATAAAGCGGTGACCCTGTTTTGGATTAAAGCTCACGTAGGGCTAGAGGGTAATGAGAGGGCTGACGAACTAGCCAAAAGTGCCGCTGAGAACTCCAAACGAAAGCCTGACTACGACTTGTGCCCGGTTTCATACGTCAAGCGATGCATCCGTACGGCAACGCTCGACGTCTGGAACCGCAGATACGGTGAAGGGGAAACTGCTTCCGTGACCAAATTATTTTTCCCGGACGCGGTGGCTGCCTACAGCATAGCCAGAAAACTACGGATCGACGGCATCATCACTCAGATAATGACGGGGCACGGTGGGTTCTCGGAGTACCTAAATCGCTTCAAGTGCAAAGGGAGCCCATCGTGCATCTGCGATCCCGAGGTGGCTGAGACGGTGCCACATGTATTATTTAGTTGTCCTGTCTTCGACAAGGAAAGACTCGAGGCCGAGCATGTACTCAATACCAAACTCGACGCCACTAGCTTGAGCCAAATAATGGCGGGCAAGCACAGAGACCTACTTATAGAATACTGCGTTAGAATATGCAACAAAGTAATAAAAAGGAACAAAACGGTCTAAATCAAAAACTGTGCTTTTTTAAATACAGTCATTCTCTTCAAGAATAGGTATTTCAACATAAGCACAGAATAATTTAACGAAAAATTTTCCACTAGATAAACAAAATTAGATAATAACGAAATATTTAGAACATAATAAAACATTTATAGAACTTTTTTTCCAAATTTTTAAATAACTTCAATAGCAGTATAATAACCAATACAGCATTAATAAGGTCTCTGATTATGTCAGAGGGACACGTGCAGAGCAGGAGGGTGGTTTTAGTCGGTTCGAGTCCGACACTACCTCGACTGCCTCATTACTTGTGAAGCAGTCGAGGTGTCCGTGGGGATTTCCCCCTCCTGCCAAAACAAAAAAAAAAAAAAAAAACCTAACCTAACCTAACCTAACCTAACCTAACCTAACCTAACCTAACCTAACCTAACCTAACCTAACCTAACCTAACCTAACCTAACCTAACCTAACCTAACCTAACCTAACCTAACCTAACCTAACCTAACCTAACCTAACCTAACCTAACCTAACCTAACCTAACCTAACCTAACCTAACCTAACCTAACCTAACCTAACCTAACCTAACCTAACCTAACCTAACCTAACCTAACCTAACCTAACCTAACCTAACCTAACCTAACCTAACCTAACCTAACCTAACCTAACCTAACCTAACCTAACCTAACCTAACCTAACCTAACCTAACCTAACCCTTGTTTGAACTCAGTAAACGAATGAAGGCCCTAGAGACAAAATCCAAAACGGTTCCGCCCACAAAGACCAACACCTCACCCACATCGTCCAAACTACCGGACGAAATACTGGAGAGGCTAGAAAAGGTGGAGGCAAACATCAACTCCCGAATAATTGACCTGGAGATAAAAGTACAAAAAGGCCTCGAGGACCTGACCGAGCACCACACCGAGAACGGTGCCGACGTCATCGACAAGGTCATCGAAAGGATCGACGAGGTCAGCCTCAAGATCGACGTTGTCCAAGAGAGCATAAACCATACGATAGAAGGGGTGAAGGTCGTAGGTCGCGCCGCTGTTGCTCTCGAGGACAAAATCGGTGACGTTGCCGGTGAGGTCGCCGCCGGCTCGGAGAGGATGCGGGAGGCCTTTAGAGGCGAGGCACGCGAGCCAAAAACATACGCCGACGTTACGGCAGCCAAACCAGGGCGTCGGCCGGCACTTCATTCCATGGCGGTCACCCTCGAAGGCAGCCTGGAAACTGCTGACGAGGTGCTCGCCAGGGTGAAGGAGGCGGTCGACGCCAGGGGAACTGGCCTAAAAATAAGCAAAGTCCGTAAGGCAAAAAATCAAACGATCATATTGGGTTGTGACACAGAGGCGGAGCTCAAAAGAGTTAAGGACAGGATAGAGAGCCGGGGTAAAGGGCTAGTAGCAGCGCCCATGAAGAACAAAAACCCACTCGTCGTCCTCAAGGATGTCTTCTTGGACAGTAACGACGACGAGATGGTAAGGGCGCTCTACTCCCAAAATGAAAATCTGTTTGGGGACTTAGAAGAAGATGAAAGGGAAATGGTTATAAAATTCAAAAAGAGAACTAGAAACCCTAAAACAGCACACGTCGTCGTCCAGGTCAGACCCAGGGTATGGCAGAGGATGACGGAGGCTGGGGCTCTTTACCTGGATCTGCAAAGAGTCAGGGTGGAGGACCAGTCGCCGCTCATACAATGCACAAAATGCCTAGCGTTCGGTCACGGCCGGAAATTTTGCACTGAGAGTGTGGACAGATGCAGTCACTGTGGAGGACCGCACCTACGCGAAAAGTGCGTGGAGTTTATTGCGGGGAATGAACCGCAGTGCTGCAACTGCTCACACTCCAAGCATCAGAGGACCGACCACAACGCATTCAGCGTGGAGTGCCCGGTCCGCAAGAAATGGGACTACCTGGCTCGGACGACGACGGCGTACGCTTAGACTGCCTCCTGAGGAACACGTTACACACGCAAAACACACACTAACTCACACAAGAACAAACACAACATACACAAGAACTCACACAGGAACATACATAACACGCACAGGAACTCGCACAGGAACATACATAACACGCCCAGGAACACACACAGGAACTCGCACAGGAACATACAAAACACGCACAGGAACACACACAGAAACATACCAATACAGTAACACAAACTGGAAGGACAGAAAAAGTGTGAAGTATAACCACAAAATGAAGGACACACGGAAACCAGTAAACAACAAAAAACACAGATATACAAAGTATATAATAAATATATACGCATATATCCAAAACACACTCAAAACACCAAACTCACACACTAAACAAACAATAAAAACGCACAAAATAATAAACAAAACAGACCAAGAAATGACAATAATTATGTATAACATAAGTATATATATATATTATTGCCGCAACCAAAAAAGGAAAATATATATTTCAACAAGGCCAGAAACCACACAAGCCCATAGAGCAGTCCAAATAAAGCAGGTACAAACCTAGGTTAGTAAAAAACTGTAAAACCATGTTTATAAATATGAAAATGTAAACACTGTACTAGAAAATAAGAAGCTAAGTATAAGACAAACCATATATTGTAATAAATATAAACAAATAGACGTAAAATAGTGATGTATGAAAACATTCTTGATACCTAATTTAGAAACTAAAACTTTTTGTAGAAATATTGAAACGTGTATTAACATAAAATAGATTTAAAATATAAGTTATATCCACAAGTAGAAAAATAGTACATTAGAAGTATAGAATAAATAAAACTAGTATTATGTAAAATAGTAAGTAAGAGATATAGTTAAGAGATCATGTAAGCCCAACAATGTTTATGTCACGATGAAAAATAAAATAACTTTGTCTGTCTAAAACCCTAAACAGAAAAATAAAGACAAACAGTAGCCAGAATAGCGGGAGTCCCACCCGGCTAAGAATGAATGTGTGTGCAAAAGAAAGATAAAGTATGAAGCTTGAAAGTGCGAGAGGAATAAACGCGAGAACTGGAATGAAAGAGTAACTAGAATTCTAAGAGCCCTTTTTATGAAAGGGGAAAAGCACAAAAAAAAAAAAAAAAAAAAAAAAAAAAAAAAAAAAAACCTAACCTAACCTAACCTAACCTAACCTAACCTAACCTAACCTAACCTAACCTAACCTAACCTAACCTAACCTAACCTAACCTAACCATCGATAACTTTTTTGTTTAGGGTCCGATTTTCAAGCTGTTTTCAGCTAATTTAGACTAAACTAGGCAACCGCTTAGTAACTGACAACTCTGCACCCTGTCGCACGCACCCTGAAAAACTTCCCTTAGACAAACACATATTTTTAATAATTTACAAATTCAAAATTCAAAATCTACTTTGTTTTCAAAATTATTGTTATTGTTTCGGTAGATTATAGTTTCAATAGTACTCATCCTTCATCCCTGAAATTTGGTCCACGATCCGTGTACCCAAATTCAGGTTGGGGGTTGATTTTCGAAATTTTTTGCTCAAAAACTAGGTTTTTTGACCATAACTCAAAATTTTTGTTCCACCGACAGTAAGTTTTATTTCATAATCGGCTAGCCCGCGCGGAGACGCGTCCCTGGACACCTCGGTCGAGGGTCTAGCTCAAAATAAAACTGTTCGTTTTTTCATATTAGTCAATTTCTCATAAACGTCATAAGTACCAAAATCCACCTAAGGGAACACAAAAATTATTAAAGTATCGATAACTTTTTTGTTTAGGGTCCGATTTTCAAGCTGTTTTCAGCTAATTTAGACTAAACTAGGCAACCGCTTAGTAACTGACAACTCTGCACCCTGTCGCACGCACCCTGAAAAACTTCCCTTAGACAAACACATATTTTTAATAATTTACAAATTCAAAATTCAAAATCTACTTTGTTTTCAAAATTATTGTTATTGTTTCGGTAGATTATAGTTTCAATAGTACTCATCCTTCATCCCTGAAATTTGGTCCACGATCCGTGTACCCAAATTCAGGTTGGGGGTTGATTTTCGAAATTTTTTGCTCAAAAACTAGGTTTTTTGACCATAACTCAAAATTTTTGTTCCACCGACAGTAAGTTTTATTTCATAATCGGCTAGCCCGCGCGGAGACGCGTCCCTGGACACCTCGGTCGAGGGTCTAGCTCAAAATAAAACTGTTCGTTTTTTCATATTAGTCAATTTCTCATAAACGTCATAAGTACCAAAATCCACCTAAGGGAACACAAAAATTATTAAAGTATCGATAACTTTTTTGTTTAGGGTCCGATTTTCAAGCTGTTTTCAGCTAATTTAGACTAAACTAGGCAACCGCTTAGTAACTGACAACTCTGCACCCTGTCGCACGCACCCTGAAAAACTTCCCTTAGACAAACACATATTTTTAATAATTTACAAATTCAAAATTCAAAATCTACTTTGTTTTCAAAATTATTGTTATTGTTTCGGTAGATTATAGTTTCAATAGTACTCATCCTTCATCCCTGAAATTTGGTCCACGATCCGTGTACCCAAATTCGGGTTGGGGGTTGATTTTCGAAATTTTTTGCTCAAAAACTAGGTTTTTTGACCATAACTCAAAATTTTTGTTCCACCGACAGTAAGTTTTATTTCATAATCGGCTAGCCCGCGCGGAGACGCGTCCCTGGACACCTCGGTCGAGGGTCTAGCTCAAAATAAAACTGTTTGTTTTTTCATATTAGTCAATTTCTCATAAACGTCATAAGTACCAAAATCCACCTAAGGGAACACAAAAATTATTAAAGTATCGATAACTTTTTTGTTTAGGGTCCGATTTTCAAGCTGTTTTCAGCTAATTTAGACTAAACTAGGCAACCGCTTAGTAACTGACAACTCTGCACCCTGTCGCACGCACCCTGAAAAACTTCCCTTAGACAAACACATATTTTTAATAATTTACAAATTCAAAATTCAAAATCTACTTTGTTTTCAAAATTATTGTTATTGTTTCGGTAGATTATAGTTTCAATAGTACTCATCCTTCATCCCTGAAATTTGGTCCACGATCCGTGTACCCAAATTCAGGTTGGGGGTTGATTTTCGAAATTTTTTGCTCAAAAACTAGGTTTTTTGACCATAACTCAAAATTTTTGTTCCACCGACAGTAAGTTTTATTTCATAATCGGCTAGCCCGCGCGGAGACGCGTCCCTGGACACCTCGGTCGAGGGTCTAGCTCAAAATAAAACTGTTCGTTTTTTCATATTAGTCAATTTCTCATAAACGTCATAAGTACCAAAATCCACCTAAGGGAACACAAAAATTATTAAAGTATCGATAACTTTTTTGTTTAGGGTCCGATTTTCAAGCTGTTTTCAGCTAATTTAGACTAAACTAGGCAACCGCTTAGTAACTGACAACTCTGCACCCTGTCGCACGCACCCTGAAAAACTTCCCTTAGACAAACACATATTTTTAATAATTTACAAATTCAAAATTCAAAATCTACTTTGTTTTCAAAATTATTGTTATTGTTTCGGTAGATTATAGTTTCAATAGTACTCATCCTTCATCCCTGAAATTTGGTCCACGATCCGTGTACCCAAATTCAGGTTGGGGGTTGATTTTCGAAATTTTTTGCTCAAAAACTAGGTTTTTTGACCATAACTCAAAATTTTTGTTCCACCGACAGTAAGTTTTATTTCATAATCGGCTAGCCCGCGCGGAGACGCGTCCCTGGACACCTCGGTCGAGGGTCTAGCTCAAAATAAAACTGTTCGTTTTTTCATATTAGTCAATTTCTCATAAACGTCATAAGTACCAAAATCCACCTAAGGGAACACAAAAATTATTAAAGTATCGATAACTTTTTTGTTTAGGGTCCGATTTTCAAGCTGTTTTCAGCTAATTTAGACTAAACTAGGCAACCGCTTAGTAACTGACAACTCTGCACCCTGTCGCACGCACCCTGAAAAACTTCCCTTAGACAAACACATATTTTTAATAATTTACAAATTCAAAATTCAAAATCTACTTTGTTTTCAAAATTATTGTTATTGTTTCGGTAGATTATAGTTTCAATAGTACTCATCCTTCATCCCTGAAATTTGGTCCACGATCCGTGTACCCAAATTCGGGTTGGGGGTTGATTTTCGAAATTTTTTGCTCAAAAACTAGGTTTTTTGACCATAACTCAAAATTTTTGTTCCACCGACAGTAAGTTTTATTTCATAATCGGCTAGCCCGCGCGGAGACGCGTCCCTGGACACCTCGGTCGAGGGTCTAGCTCAAAATAAAAAATCCCCGCCCACCCGCCCATTGGTCTATAGGAAGGTAGAAGTTGACGAATAGGCAAAATATTTTATTTTATTTTTTGCCTCTGTATCTCTTACTGGCGTGTAAAAAGTTACTTTACAGGGTTTCTGACCAAAAAATCTTAAAATTTGACAAGCCAATTGGCTAGACATAAGCCTTATTTATTGTAGGGCTTAGGAAATTATTATCTTTTTATATTTTAATCTTATTTTTACTTTATTTAATCTCATTTTAACCTTAATTAATCTATTTTAAATATTTTACTCCCATTTTAATTTTATTCAATATAAATATTAATCTTTTGTATATTATTTGATTTTTAAAAAAGACTGCAGTCTGAGTCCCCTTTTTACAGGGGCTCAGTCTTTGTTAGTTAATTTGACTTGATTCTGTATCCCCCATTTACAGGGATTCAGATCACGTGTCCCCTGACAATATAGTTTTGTTTGTGCGGAAGTGCTTGCTGCGTGATGTTCGGATTCAGAACACCCGTTACGAAGGCAAACGTTGTGGAGGAGACAACAGCGGTGGAGGAAACCTGCCCAGTACAGGCGGGCCCCTCAGTTCGGCGCAGTATTGGCGAGCGGGAAGCGGAGAGACAAAAACCGGGGCAACCTGGTAAAACTACACCACCCCCAGTAGAAACACCCGCAACCACTTCTCCCAAGAAGACGCTCGTGCCCAGTCCCTCCATACCCAAGCCAAAAGCCACATCTACGCGGCAAGTAAGGTTGGACGACCCTAAGCAGCCTGAGAGAGCCCTGCAGAACTCGCCCCGGGAAATGCCACCCGTGAGGTATGTTAATAGAACCACGGAGGCAAAGGCGTGTCTCTGCAGCGCCAAGATTCAATTGGACAGCTCTCGTAATCTCAAGAAAGAGATTAAGGATGCCCTAACTAAAGCAGTTGAAAGACTCTATCAGTTAGTAAAGGAAGGAGAGAGTGAGAGAGCAAAGAGACCTGAAGAGGCAGTCGAACCAGTACAACCCCCTAGGGACCTGAGGCCAACCTCGGATGCAACGACAGAGCTC
>OY288231.1:0-15371 GCA_958449745.1 Ochropleura leucogaster
ATTTAAATAGCTTATAGATTAGAGCATAATATTGAAGATATTAAGGAAATAGATTTATTTTTAAATAAAATTATACTTATAAAAAATAATTTTTTATTTTTACAATGAAAATGTAAAGTTTTATTTAAACTATATAAATAGAAATATTAATGGAATTAAACCACTAAAAATTAAGTTAGCAGCTTAATTTTAATCTTTATATTTCTATTTAATTGGAATAATAATTCAATTTTATCATTAACAGTGATATACCTCTTTTTGGTTTCAATTAAATGTATTAAATAAGGAGTTTCTTAACTCTTTCTTTTAAGTCGAAATTAAATGCAATATTGCTTCTTATTTAAGATAAATTATAAATAATAATATTTTTTGAATGCAAATCAAATGTTTTATTTAAACTATAATCCTAATTAGTTCAATTTAATATATTTTGATTTCATTCATGATATAAACCAATTAATAAAATTAAAATAAAAAAAAATCTAATTTTCACTCAAAAAATAAAGTTTACTAATTTAAATAAAGGAATAATAGGGAAAATAAGAGCAATTTCTACATCAAAAATTAAAAAAATTACAGTAATTAAAAAAAAATGTAATGAAAATGGGATTCGAGCTGATGATTTAGGGTCAAATCCACATTCAAAAGGTGAACATTTTTCTCGATCTGAAAAAGTTTTTTTTGATAAAATGATTGATAATAATATTATAATATTAGAAATTAATATAATAATTAAAAAAATATTTGTTATTAAAATAATTATTTATATTAAAATTATTAAACTTTTTGATTGGAAGTCAAATATACTAAATATATTATATAAATAATTAATTTCCTCATCAATAAATTGAAATGTAAAGGAATAATCATACTACATCTACAAAATGTCAATATCAAGCTGCTGCTTCAAATCCAAAGTGATGATTATTAGAAAAATGATTATTTAAATGTCGAATTAAACAAATTAATAAAAATAATGTTCCAATAATAACATGTAAACCATGAAATCCTGTTGCTATAAAAAATGTTGACCCATAAATTCTATCTGCAATAGTAAAAGGTGCTTCAAAATATTCATAAGCTTGAAGAATAGTAAAATAAATTCCTAATATAATTGTGATAAATAAACCTTGAGTTATTTGAGAATTATTATTTTCTATAATAGCATGATGAGCTCAAGTAACAGATACTCCTGATCTAATTAAAATAATTGTATTTAATAAGGGAATTTGAAATGGATTAAAAGGAATAATTCTTGTTGGGGGTCAAATAGCTCCGATTTCAATATTAGGGGCTAATCTTCTATGAAAAAATGCTCAAAAAAATGAAACGAAAAAAAAAATTTCAGAGACAATAAATAAAATTATTCCCCATCGAAGACCTTTAGTTACTAAAATTGTATGTTTACCTTGTAAAGTTCCTTCTCGACAAATATCTCGTCATCATTGATATATAGTTAGAATAACAATTAAGTAACCTAAAATTAATAAATTTATATTAAAATTGTGGAATCATTTTACTATTCCTGTAACAAGAACTATTACTCCAATTGCTCCTGTTAAAGGTCATGGTCTATAATCTACTAAGTGAAATGGGTGATTAAAATTTGTTTTCATTAATTAACTTCTCTAGAATATAATGTACTTAAAATTGCAATAACATAAGATTGAATAATTGCAACTGCTGATTCTAAAATTAAAAGTAAAATTTGAATTATAACTAAAATAATAATAAAATAATTTCTTATTCTTGGTCCAGTTCCTCTTAAAAGAGTTATTAATAAATGTCCTGCAATTATGTTTGCAGTTAATCGTACAGCTAAGGTTCCAGGTCGAATAATATTTCTAATAGTTTCAATTAAAACTATAAAAGGTATTAAAATAGAAGGAGTTCCTTGAGGAATTATATGAATAAATATATGTTGAGAATTATTAATTCATCCATAGATTATAAATCTTAATCATAAAGGTAAAGAAATTGATAAAGATAATGTTAAATGACTAGTTCTAGTAAAAATATATGGAAATAACCCTAAAAAATTATTAAATAAAATAAATGAAAACATTGAAATAAAAATGAAGGTAGATCCTTGAAAATAATTATTTTTTAATAAAGTTTTAAATTCATTATGAAGTTTTAATAAAATAAAATTTCATAAATAAAAATGTCGATTTGGAATTAATCAAAATGAATAAGGAATAAAATAAATTCCTAAAATAGTTCTAATTCAATTAAAAGGAATATTAAATAAATTAGTAGAGGGGTCAAAAATTGAAAATAAATTACTTATCATTTTCAATTTAAGTTTTTTAATTTAATAATTAAATTATTATTTTTATTAGAAATTTTTTTATTAAAAATATAATAATTTATAATATTAAAAATTAAATAAATTAATAAAAAAAAAAAAAAAGATATTAATCAATTAATTGGTATTATTTGTGGAATAAAAGAATATTACATTATATAAGTAATAATTTAAATTTGACATATTTATGTTATAAATTTAACTAATTCTTTATATATATATATATATATATATTCATTAGAAGTAATTGCTAATTTACTATTAAATGGTTTAAGAGACCAGTACTTGCTTTCAGTCATCTAATGAAGAATAATTATTAACTCAATTAATAAAATTTTTAATTGAAATTCTTTCAATTACAATAGGTATAAATCTATGATTTGCTCCACAAATTTCTGAACATTGACCATAAAAAATACCAGGTCGATTAATAAAAAAATTAGTTTGATTAAGACGTCCTGGGTTAGCATCTACTTTTACCCCTAATGATGGTACAGTTCAAGAATGAATTACATCTGTTGCAGTTACTATAATTCGAATTTGATTATTTATAGGTAAAATAATTCGATTGTCTACATCTAATAAACGAAAGCTATTAGAAGTTAATTCATTAAAAGGAATTATATAGGAATCAAATTCAATATTATGAAAATCTGAATATTCATAACTTCAATATCATTGATGGCCAATAGATTTTAAAGTAATTAATGGGTTATTTAATTCATCTAATAAATATAATAAACGTAATGAAGGTAGAGCAATAAAAATTAAAGTAATTGCTGGTAAAATAGTTCAAATTAATTCGATTATTTGTCCTTCTAATAAAAATCGATTAATATATTTATTAAATAGAAGTCTTGTTATTAAATAACCTACTAAAATTGTAATTATAATAAGAATGACTAATGTATGATCATGAAAGAAAATAATTTGTTCTATTAAAGGAGATGCTCCATTTTGTAAATTAAGATTAGATCATGTTGCAATTTCTAAAAAAAGGATATTCCTTTATAAATGGGGTTTAAATCCATTACATATAATCTGCCATATTAGAATAAATTTCTTAAAATAGGTAGTTCATTATATGAATGTTCTGCAGGAGGTAAATTTTGATATCATTCAATTGAAGATGATAAATTTAATGTAAATAATGCAATTCGTTGGTTAACTAATGATTCTCAAATAATAATTAATATAAATATAATAGCTAATAAAGAAATATATGATCCTAAAGATGAAATAATATTTCAAGAAATATAGGAATCAGGATAATCAGAATATCGTCGAGGTATACCAGCTAACCCTAAAAAATGTTGAGGGAAAAAAGTTAAATTTACTCCGATAAATATAATAAAAAATTGAATTTTTAATAGGTAAGGATTTAATGATAATCCTGTAAATAAAGGATATCAATGAATAAATCCTCCTAAAATAGCAAATACAGCCCCTATAGATAATACATAATGAAAATGAGCTACTACATAATATGTATCATGAAGAGTAATATCAATTGAAGAATTAGATAAAATAACTCCAGTTAATCCTCCAACAGTAAATAAAAATACAAATCCTAAACTTCATAAAATAGAAGGAGAATAATTAATTTGTGTACCATGGAAAGTAGCTAATCAACTAAAAATTTTAATTCCGGTTGGAACAGCAATAATTATAGTTGCTGATGTAAAATAAGCTCGAGTATCAATATCTATTCCTACTGTAAATATATGATGAGCTCAAACAATAAATCCTAATAAACCAATTGCTAATATAGCATAAATTATTCCTAGACAACCAAATGTTTCTTTTTTTCCTCTTTCTTGAGAAATAATATGAGAAATTATTCCAAATCCTGGTAAAATTAAAATATAAACTTCTGGATGTCCAAAAAATCAAAATAAATGTTGGTATAAAATAGGGTCTCCCCCTCCTGCAGGATCAAAAAATGATGTATTTAAATTTCGATCCGTTAAAAGTATAGTAATAGCTCCAGCTAAGACAGGTAAAGATAATAATAATAAAAATGCAGTAATTCCTACAGCTCAAATAAATAAAGGTATTTGATCAAAAGATAAACTATTTAATCGTATATTAATAATTGTAGTAATAAAATTAATAGCTCCTAAAATGGAAGAAATTCCAGCTAAATGAAGAGAAAAAATAGCTAAATCTACTGATCTTCCTCCATGAGCAATATTAGATGAAAGTGGGGGATAAACTGTTCATCCTGTTCCTGCTCCATTTTCTACAATTCTTCTCGAAATTAATAAAGTTAGTGAGGGGGGAAGAAGTCAAAAACTTATATTATTTATTCGAGGGAATGCCATATCTGGGGCTCCTAATATTAAAGGGACAAGTCAATTACCAAATCCACCAATTATAATAGGTATTACTATAAAAAAAATTATAATAAAAGCATGTGCTGTAACAATAGTATTATAAATTTGATCATCTCCAATTAAAGATCCTGGATTTCCTAATTCAGCTCGAATTAGTAAACTTAAAGAAGTTCCTACTATTCCTGCTCAAATACCAAAAATAAAATATAATGTTCCAATATCTTTATGATTTGTTGAATATAGTCATTTTCGCTTTTAATAAAATGGCTGAGATTTAAGCGATAAATTGTAAATTTATTAACGAGAAAATTCTCTTTTATTATATTATTTAGCTTTATATTCATAAATGATATAAAATTGCAAATTTTAAGGAATAGAAATTTCTATTAAGGCTTAAAGAATATTTCTTTATAAATAATTTTGAAGATTATTAGTTTATTTTAACTTAAAACCTTAATAAAAAAAAAAAGTTCTAAAAATTATTCCTGTCAGAGAAATAAAGGAAAAAAAATTAATTAATAAAAAATAATTATTTTTAATATAAATTTTAAATCATTTTATTTTTAAATAATTAAATATAAAAGCTGAATAACTAATACGAATATAAAAAAATAATATAATTAATCTTATTATAATAAAAATAAAAGTTAATAAATATATATTATTATTAATTAAAAAATTAATAATAATTCATTTAGGGAAAAATCCAATAAATGGAGGTAATCCACCTAAAGAAAGAAAATTAATTAATAAGTTAATTTTAATAAAAAAATTTATATTATTAATGAATAATTGATTAATAAAATATATATTTAAAATATAAAATAAGAAACATATGATTCTAATTATAAATGAATATATTAAAATATAAAAAATTCATAAAGTTTCTCTAATTATTAATGAAGAAAGTATTCATCCTAAATTATTAATTGATGAAAATGTTATTAATTTACGTAATGAAGTTTGATTTAATCCACCAATAGCTCCAATAATAATATTTATAATAATAATAATTGTAATAAAATTATTATTTAAATAATAAGATAAAATAATTATAGGGGTAATTTTTTGTCAAGTTATTAAAATAAAACTATTTAATCAAGATAAACCTTCAATAATATTTGGAAATCAAAAATGAAATGGGGTTCTTCCTATTTTTATAAGTATTGATGAATTTATTATAATAGAAATAAAGTTATTTATTTCGAAATTTTTTATAAAAATTATTTTAATTAAAATTGAAAATAAAAAATTAATTGATGCAATGGATTGAGTTAAAAAATATTTTAGGGAAGCTTCAGTAGATAAAAGATTATTAGAATTAGAAATTAGGGGGATAAATCTTAAAAGATTAATTTCTAAACCAATTCAACATCCAAATCATGAATTTGAAGAAATTGAAATTAAAGTTCTAAAAAATAAAATAAAAAAAAAAAACATTTTATTGGAATTAATTAAAGAAAAAATTTAAAATAAGAAATTAGTTATTTCTTTTGAGAATTTTAAATTCAAAAATTTATATTTTAGTGTAAGATGCACAATAGTTTTTGATACTATTAGGTATAGTTTAATTCTATAAAATATAATAAAGGTAAAATAATTACATAATTTATCCTATCAGAATAATCCTTTAATCAGGCACTTTATTTTTAAAAAAAAGGTATTTCCTTTATATTTGGGGTATGAACCCAAAAGCTTAATTTTAGCTTATTTTTAAGTATTTTTTTTTTATATTTTTTTATATATATATATATATATATTATATGAAAATTTATTAAAAATGGTATAAAGTAAATTTAAAATGAAGTTTTTCTTATTTTTTTTATATATATATATATATATTAAATATTTAATATATTAATATAATTATTTATATATATTAATTTTTAATTAATTAATATATATATATATTCATTAAGTAATAAAAAAATTAATATTAATTATATTAATATATTATAATTTTTATGAATATATATTGTTTAATTTCCAATTTTATTTTTAATATGAATATTATGAAAAAGAAAAAAGAGAAATTATTAAAAATTTAATAATTTATATTAAATATTTTAATATAAAAAAAAAAAAAAAAAAATTCTATTTAAAAAAAATTGTATATAAATAAATTTTTTATGGTTTATAAATTTTATTTTAAATTTATTTTACATATAAATTTTAGTGTTAATTTTAAATTATTTTAATAATATTTAAATTTTAATAGTAGTAATTAATATTAAATTATTTAAGAAATTAAGATTTAGTAATATTTTAATTAATAACAAATTTTGTGCCAGCAGTTGCGGTTATACAAAAATTAAATTAAATTTTATTGATAATTAATTAATAATATAATTTATAAAAAAAAATTAAATTATTAGGTGAAATTTTAATTTAATAAAATTTATATTTAATTAAATTATGATTTAATAAATTTTATAAAAAACTAGGATTAGATACCCTATTATTAAAATTTAAATTTAAAATATCAAAATAGTAAATAATTATTTATTGAAACTTAAATAATTTGGCGGTATTTTAGTTCATTTAGAGGAATCTGTTTAATAATTGATAGTCCACGAATAAATTTACTTAATTTAATATTTTGTATATCGTTGTTAAAAAAATATTTTTTAATGATATTAATATTTAAAAATTATTATATAAATTTAAATCAGATCAAGATGCAGATTATAATTAAGAATATAATGGATTACAATAAATTTATTTAAATGAATATAAGTTTGTAAAAATTAATTGAAAGTGGATTTAAATGTAATTTTATTTAATTTAATAAAATGATTAAAAATTGAAATATGTACATATTGCCCGTCGCTTTCATATATTAATAAGTTGAAATAAGTCGTAACAAAGTAGAGGTACTGGAAAGTGTTTCTAGAAAGAACAAATTAGAGCTTGAATTTAAAGTATTTCATTTACATTGAAAGGATATTAAAAAATTAATTAATTTGAGGGGGAAAATTAATAAGTTAATTTTAATAAAAAAATTTTTAATAAAATATTTAATGGGGGTTAAAGTATTTTTTAAGAAAAAATTTTTAAAATTATAGTGAATTAGTATTGTGAAATAATTTTGAAATATATGAAAATAAAATAATTTTTAAGTAATTTTAATTTAGTGTATCTTGTGTATCAGAGTTTATTAAAAAAAATTTATAATAATAGAATTCTCGAATTTAAAAGAGATAATTAATTAATAAAGTTATTGTAGCATAAATATTTTAAATAATTAATTTGAGGTGAAATGTTAATCGTTTTTAAATATATCTAGTTTTTTTAGAAAAAAATTTAATTTTTTATTAATAAAATAAAAAATTAATTAATTAATTTTTTATTTTATTAATGTTATATTTTAAGGGATAAGCTTTAATTTAAATTTATATAAATATTTTTAAAATTTATTGAAATTTTTATGATTTATATTATTAAAAAATTTTAGTTTATTATAAATAATTTCATTTTAAATAAAATTTAATATTATTTTATATATTTATAAAAAAAAATTTTTTAATAAAATTAAAATTGATATAATGATAAAATTAGTATATTAAAATTAATTAAAATATTATTTTTAATAAAAAATTAATTAAAAGGAATTCGGCAAAAATTTATATTCACTTGTTTATCAAAAACATGTCTTTTTGAAAATAATATAAAGTCTAATCTGCCCACTGATTTTATATTAAAGGGCTGCAGTATATTGACTGTACAAAGGTAGCATAATCATTAGTCATTTAATTGGTGACTTGTATGAAAGATTGGATGAAATATAAACTGTCTCTTAATTAAATATAGAAATTAATTTTTTAATTAAAAAGTTAAAATAAATTAAAAAGACGAGAAGACCCTATAGAGTTTTATATATAATTTAATTAAGATTATTTATTATTTAAAATTGAAATTAAATTATTTATTTTGTTGGGGTGACAGAAAAATAAATAAAACTTTTTTTATTTTAAAACATATATAAGTGATTAAATGATCCAATAGTATTGATTATAAGAAAAAATTACCTTAGGGATAACAGCGTAATTTTTTTTTTTAGTTCAAATAAGAAAAAGAGTTTGCGACCTCGATGTTGGATTAAGATAAAATTTAAATGCAGAAGTTTAAAATTTTTGATCTGTTCGATCATTAAAATCTTACATGATCTGAGTTCAAACCGGTGTAAGCCAGGTTGGTTTCTATCTTTTATTAAATAAAATATTTTAGTACGAAAGGATTAAATATTTAAATTAAATTTATTTTATTGAATTTTATTAAATAATTTATAATATTAATATTTATAATTATAGTATATATATATATATATATATATATAACTAACTATTTTGGCAGAAAAATGTGATGATTTTAGAATTCATTAATGTATAATTTAAATTATATAGATAGTAAATGTTTATATTTGATATATATTTAATTATTCTTGGTTTATTAATTTTAATTATTGGAGTTTTAGTAGGGGTTGCTTATTTGACTTTATTAGAACGAAAAGTATTAGGTTATATTCAAATTCGGAAAGGTCCTAATAAAGTAGGATTTATAGGAATTCTTCAACCTTTTTCAGATGCTATTAAATTATTTACAAAGGAACAAACATATCCTAATTTTTCTAATTATATTTGTTATTATTTTTCACCTGTTTTAAGATTTATTTTATCATTAATAATTTGGTTATTAATTCCATATTATTTTAATTTAATTAGATTTAATTTAGGTTTATTATTTTTTTTAAGTTGTACAAGATTAGGAGTTTATACTGTAATAGTTGCAGGTTGATCTTCTAATTCTAATTATGCTTTATTAGGGGGATTACGAGCTGTAGCTCAAACTATTTCTTATGAAGTTAGATTAGCTTTAATTTTAATATCTAGAATTGTGATAATTATGGATTTTAATATATTAAATTTTTTTTATTATCAGGAAATTTTATGATTTATTATTTTAATATTTCCTTTAAGATTGTGTTGAATAAGATCTAGATTAGCTGAAACTAATCGTACTCCTTTTGATTTTGCTGAAGGTGAAAGAGAATTAGTTTCTGGGTTTAATATTGAATATAGAAGTGGGGGATTTGCTTTAATTTTTTTAGCTGAGTATTCTAGAATTTTATTTATAAGAATATTATTTGTTTTAATTTATTTAGGGGGTTTTAATTTAAGAATTATATTTTATTTAAAATTAAGATTTATTTCTTTTTTATTTATTTGAGTTCGAGGTACGTTACCTCGTTATCGTTATGATAAATTAATATATTTAGCATGAAAAAGATATTTACCTATTTCTTTAAATTTTTTATTATTTTTTTTAGGGTTTAAAATTTTATTATTATAATTTAATTTTTTTTAGTATAAATTAATAGAAACAAATTTCTTTCTTAAGTTTTCAAAACAAATGCTTTTACAAGCTCATTAATTTATTAATTAAAAATTAATTTATCTCAATATTTATTAGTGAAAGGATTAATAATAAAATAAGAGAAATAAAAAACTGTTAGTAATTGTCCTGTAATAATATAAGGATCTTCAACTGGTCGAGCTCCAATTCAAGTTAATAAAATAATAATAACTACTATAGTTCAAAATAATAATTGATTAATAGGATAGAATTGAATTCCTTGAATTTTTTTATTAAAAGTAAAAGGTAAAATAATTAAAATTAAAATAGATATTACTAATGCAATTACTCCTCCTAATTTATTAGGAATAGATCGTAAAATTGCATAAGCAAATAAGAAATATCATTCTGGTTGAATATGAACAGGAGTTACTAATGGATTGGCTGGGATAAAATTATCTGGATCTCCTAATAAATAAGGGTTTGTTAAAGTTAAGATAGTTAGTAAAAATATTAAAATAATAAATCCAATTAAATCCTTAAAAGTAAAAAATGGGTGAAATGGAATTTTATCTAAATTACTATTTAATCCTAATGGGTTATTTGAACCTGTTTGGTGTAAAAATAATAAATGAATTATAGTTATTATTAAAATAATAAAAGGTAATAAAAAATGAAATGTATAAAAACGAGTTAAAGTTGCATTATCTACAGCAAATCCCCCTCAAATTCAATTTACTAATATTACTCCTAAAGAGGGAATAGCAGATAAAAGATTAGTAATAACAGTTGCCCCTCAAAATGATATTTGCCCTCAAGGTAAAACATAACCTATAAATGCTGTTGCTATTAATAAAAATAAAATAATTACTCCAACTATTCATGTATATTTTAAATTAAAAGATTCATAATAAATTCCTCGTCCAATATGTAAATAAATACAAATAAAAAAAAATGATGCTCCATTTGCATGTAAAGTTCGAATTAATCATCCATAATTTACATTTCGACAAATATAATTAACTCTGTAAAAAGCTATTTCAATATTTGCTGTATAATATATAGTTAAAAATAATCCTGTTAAAATTTGAATTATTAAACATAAAGCTAATAAAGATCCAAAATTTCATCAAGCTGAAATATTTGAAGGAGAAGGTAAGTCAATTAATGAACCATTAATAATTTTTAAAATAGGGTGAGTTTTTCGAATATTTAAATATTTATTTATCATTTATTTGTTGATTTAAAAAGATGATCGAATTGGACCATAAAAAATATTAGTAATTTTTACTACTGCAATTAATGTAATAAATAAATAAATTACTAATATTATTATAATTAAAAATGTTTGATTATTGTATAATTTTCTTAAGTTAATTTTATTTTCATTATTAAAAAATAATAAAAGTTCGTTAAAATTAGTTATATCATAATTTGTTGAAAGATTTATTCATGAAATATTATAATTATATATTAATTGTATAAAAATAATTATAATAAATAAGAAAAAAAAAATTTTTTTAAAATTAATTATTGGTTTAAATATTTCATTTGATGCAATTCTTGATACGTAAATAAATAAAACTAATAATCCTCCTAAAAAAGTTAAAAATAAAATATATGAAAATCAATAAGTTTTAATTATTATACCTGATAATAAACATGTTAATAAAGTTTGAATTAAGATTATTAATCCTATAGATAAAGGATTATTTAAAAATAATATAAAAAATGAAATTATAATTAATAATAACGAAAAAATTATTTTTAAGATTTCAAATCAAAGAGTAGTTTAATTAAAATAATAATTTTGGAGATTATTGATAAAGAAATTCTTTTTCTTTGAAGTTTTTAAAGTAAATAACTTAACTTTGATTTACAAGACCAATATTTTTTTAAACTATAAAAACTAATGATAATTTTAAATATGTGAATTATTTTTATTTTAATATTTATTTTAGGAAATTTCATTTTTGTTTCTAAACATAAGCATTTATTAATTATTTTGCTTAGATTAGAATTTATTGTTTTAAGAATTTTTTTTTTTATGTTGATTTATTTAAGATTTATTGATTATGATATGTATTTATTAATAGTATTTTTAGTATTTTCAGTATGTGAAGGAGCTTTAGGGCTATCTATTTTAGTTTCTATAATTCGAACCCATGGAAATGATTATTTTCAAAGATTTAATTTATTATAATTAATTAAGAATAAATAATGATAAAATTTTTTATTATAATAATTTTTATAATTCCTTTTTGTTTTATAAAAAATATATTTTGAATGGTTCAAATAATATTATTTTTAATAATATTTTTATTTATAAATTTAGGAATAAGATTAAATTTATTTTGTAATATAAGTTATATAATATCTTGTGATATTATATCTTATGGTTTAATTATATTAAGAATTTGAATTTCTATTTTGATAATTATAGCTAGAGAAAATTTAAATAAATTAAATTTTTATATTAATTTTTTTTTATTTAATATTATTTTTTTATTAATTATATTATATTTAACTTTTAGAACAATAAATATATTTATATTTTATTTATTTTTTGAAGGAAGTTTAATTCCTACTTTAATATTAATTATTGGGTGAGGGTATCAGCCTGAGCGAATTCAAGCTGGTATATATTTATTATTTTATACTTTATTTGTTTCTTTACCTTTATTAATAGGAATTTTTTATATTTTTAATGAAATACATTGTATAATAATTTATTTTTTAAAATTTTTAAATTTAAATATATATATATTATATTTTTCTATAATTTTAGCTTTTTTAGTTAAAATACCCATATATTTTGTTCATTTATGATTACCTAAAGCTCATGTAGAAGCTCCTGTTTCAGGATCTATAATTTTAGCTGGTATTATATTAAAATTAGGAGGTTATGGTCTATTACGTTTATTAATTTTTTTACAAGAAATAAATTTAAAATTAAATTATATTAGTATTGTTATTAGATTAATTGGGGGGTTTTATATTAGATTAAAATGTTTTTGTCAAGTAGATATTAAATCATTAATTGCATATTCTTCTGTAGCCCATATAAGAATTGTTATTAGAGGTATTATAGTAATAAATTATTGAGGATTTATTGGATCTTATATTTTAATAATTGGTCATGGTTTATGTTCATCTGGAATATTTTGTTTAGCTAATATTAGTTATGAACGTTTACATAGACGAAGATTATATATTAATAAGGGTATAATAAATTTTATACCTTCAATAAGATTATGATGATTTTTATTAATATCTTCTAATATAGCAGCTCCTCCAAGATTAAATTTGATAGGAGAGATTAGATTAATTAATAGATTAATAAGATGATCTTGAATTTCTATATTTATATTAATATTAATTTCTTTTTTTAGAGCTGGGTATAGTTTATATTTATATTCATTTATTCAACATGGGAAATATTATTCAGGAATTTATAGTTATTATATAGGTGTTTCACGTGAATATTTAATATTAATATTACATTGATTACCTTTAAATATTTTAGTTTTAAAGATTGATTATAGAATAATTTGATTTTATTTAAATAATTTAATAAAAATATTGATTTGTGGTATCAAAAATATGAAAAATTCATTTTAAATTATTAATAATATAAAATATTCAATTTGTTTTATTTCATTTATTTTTTTATTTTTAATAAGAATATTAAATTTTTTTTTTATAATATATTTTATTATAAATAATATAGTTATTTTATTAGAGTGAGAAATTATTTCTTTTAATTCAGTTTCTATTATTATATCTATTTTATTAGATTGAATATCTTTATTGTTTATAATATTTGTTTTTTTAATTTCTTCTGTGGTTATTTATTATAGAAAAAGATATATAAGATCTGAATTAAATTTAATACGATTTATTATTTTAGTTTTATTATTTGTTTTTTCAATAATATTATTAATTATTAGCCCTAATATTATTAGAATTTTATTAGGTTGAGATGGATTAGGGTTAGTTTCTTATTGTTTAGTAATTTATTATCAAAATTTAAAATCTTATAATGCGGGGATATTAACAGCTTTAAGAAATCGAATTGGAGATGTACTTATTTTGATAGTTATTTCTTGAATATTAAATTATGGAAGTTGAAATTATATTTTTTATTTAGAATTTATAAATAATGATTGAGAAATAAGAATAGTTGGCAGATTAATTATTATAGCTGCAATAACAAAAAGTGCTCAAATTCCTTTTAGATCATGATTACCTGCGGCAATAGCTGCTCCAACTCCTGTTTCAGCATTAGTTCATTCTTCGACTTTAGTTACAGCTGGTGTTTATTTATTAATTCGATTTAATATATTATTATTAGATATATTTTTTTTAAAATTATTATTATTATTATCTGGATTAACTATATTTATAGCTGGAATTTCAGCTAATTATGAATTTGATTTAAAAAAAATTATTGCTTTATCAACTTTAAGACAATTAGGTTTAATAATAAGAATTTTAAGAATAGGATTTCCTGATTTAGCTTTTTTTCATTTATTAACTCATGCCATATTTAAAGCTTTATTATTTATGTGTGCTGGAGTTATTATTCATATAATAAATGATACTCAAGATATTCGTTTTATAGGGGGAATTAGAATATATATTCCTTTAACTTCTTTATGCATAAATATTTCTAATATAGCTTTATGTGGTATTCCTTTTTTAGCGGGATTTTATTCTAAGGATTTAATTTTAGAAATAGTGAGATTTAGTAATTTAAATTTAATAGTTTTTTTATTATATTATCTTTCAACTGGTTTAACAATATTTTATACTTTTCGTTTAATTATATATTTAATAGTTAATGATTATAATTTAATTAGAATTTACAATTTATACGATGAAGATTATACTATATTAAAGAGAATATTTGTTTTACTATTTATAAGAATTATTAGAGGAAGATTTTTAAGTTGAATAATTTTTTCTTACCCTTATATAATATATTTACCTTTTAATTTAAAAATGATGGTAATTTATATTAGATTAATTGGAGGATTTTTAGGTTATTTAATTAGTAATATAGAAATTTATTCTATAAATAAATTTATTATAACTTATAATTTAAGAAATTTTTTAAGAACTATATGATTTATACCTAATTTATCTACTTATGGTTTAAGATATTATTTTTTAAATTTTGGTCAAAATTTATTAAAAAATATTGATTTAGGATGAATGGAATTATATAGAGGATTTGGTATAATAACTATTATAAAAAAATATTCTGTATTTTATAATGTATATCAAATAAATAATTTTAAAATTTATTTATTTAGATTTGTTATTTGAATAGTAATTATTTTATTTATATTATTATTATTTAATAATTAAAA